>BLKM01000762.1:93842-196258 GCA_013340265.1 Coptotermes formosanus | reverse complement strand
GTTATTGCACTAATAATTGCACTAACTGCAATAACCTTCTTATCTTGTATTCTGTAAAGAGGCCTGTTGATGACCACCCAGGTGGTCGAAACATGTAGCCTAGTATTTTATAAATAATAATTTTAAATTGATGTTGTGAGGGCGGTATTTAATTGTGTTTAATTAGCTAGTTTCACATCGGCACGCAGTCTATAAAGATTAAAATGTAGCTATTTGTGGTCTGTGAGGATTTGTGTACTCGAAACGCATTACAGCTTACTTTATAAGCTGTCACTTTACTGTCGTATTCTAGGGACGTATTGTGGACTAAGATGGCTGCTGTGGCGATATCTCAATGCTGTGAAGCAAGAATTCGGTTCGTGTATATTTGTGAAAGCAGCGCGTCTTCATCGTAACTGTCGACTGCTTTAAGGTGTTTAGAGAAACAGAATCATACGAAATGGATGTAGAGTTCTGGAGTAGTGTAATAAATAGGCAGTGGACAGTTTTCTGTCAGCATAAAATATATCTACTCTTTTATAAGGACATAAATGTGGCAAAAGGTGTTAAACTCAGAACACTGGAATGGGCTGGACGCGTGTGCAGGATGGAAATGCCAAGAACATTAACGAAAACTTAGAAAAAATATATATGTTACTGCTCAGATTTTAAGGAAGCCAAAGGACAGGTGGACAAGCGCAGTGATCAGAGATGCCAAAAAGCTGCTGAGTAACGTGGGTTGGAAAAGATTGACATTAGACTGGAATGACAGGGGAAGAACGACGTAGGAGCCCAGGGCCAGAAATTCGACTGTTGTACAGTAGTAGTAGTAGTAGTAGTATAAAAGTAGTACACATTTACCACTTTACTTTGATGGGTTAAGAATGGTTACGCAGGTTGCTTTTAACCACACTGGTTACAGTTTGACTGGCCCCCACCCTGTTTCTTTCCTTTATTCTGAAAGGCACCTTCTTATTCCAGACTTAATATTGGATCGCCTCTGGTCCTGCTACGTGGCTTTGTACACAATATTCTCGATGTATTCTCTTCCGCTTATTAAGCGTACTTCTTTTCTCTGTTTGTTCATTACTTGCAGTACAGTGAACTCTGCTGCGAGTAATAGCGGCGGAAAATTGACAGTACGTAACAAATGCAGAAAGCAATTTCTTTATCCCTCTAAAGCCCACACATTTTATTCATATACTCCTCGTGGGTCTTACAATAAACAACAGTTATACCCTAAAAGGCATTCTTTTCAGGTGTAGGTTGTTTGTCCATAAAATGCCTGTGTAAACAAACCACTCGCATGAATAACGTAAAATTGAAGAGTTGGCGTCCTGAAGTAAATACACTGCCTTGTAAAACGCGTTATTGAAGGAAAGATGGAAGGGGTGTGAAGACGAGAAAGAAGACGTAAGCAGCTACTGAATGACCTTAAGGAAAAGAAGGATAATGTAATTTGAAAAAGGAAGCACTAGATCGCACTGCGTGGAACACTAGCTTTGGAAGAGACCATGCACCTGTCGTGAGACAGACAACTGAATGAATGAATATCCTGTGTGTCTTACAGGACTGTCACGGTGGTCCGTTAGAATTTCAGCCACTGCACTGTAAACACTGAGAACAGGTGTCTGAGAGTTACTGCTGTGGACAGTCTGTTGTGCACAGCTGGTTCGTTATTCTTTATGATACTTGAAGCCACCTGTCAAGCAGTTTAGACACGTTCGCAGTATTTCAGCTGAGTGTAGCCCTGACGTTTATCACAGCAGTTTTAACTTGTGACGCGCTCGTTTGGGCAGCCTCTCTTCAACGCGCCGAATCTGACACCAGTGTTTCGTGTATCTTGGAATATTCATATTAATTACCGTCGCTTGTGAGTGGTTGGCACTCCTGCATCGTATGTAGGGGAGTCTGGGTTTAAACCTGAGCACAGAAATTGGCAACCCTGAACAAAGGTTTCCCTGCTGCGGAGTGTGTCCTGGGCAGTAGCGTATTTCAGAATTTCACCGCTTCAATTCCCAACTTTATAATTTAATATTCATTATTCGTTGTCATCGGCTGCACATAATCTGGAGAACTGACAGCGCAGTAATTAATTAACAACTACATATATAAATGAATGAATACATACATACATACATACATACATACATACATACATACATACATACATACATACATACATACGTACATACATACATAGATACATACATACATACATACATACATAAACAGCTATAAGCTGTTAAGTCTGTCTCATGTTTTACCCATGCTGACACCTGCGTTTAAACATTAATTTATTTATTATTTATTTATGCTCATTAAATCCCGACCGGCTCTGGGATCCGCACTGTATCCTGCTGGTCAGGTACAACGGTTTCTTACGGACATCCATCTAAAAATCCGTGTTAAGAATGAGTGGAGTTACACCACCTTTTATGCCTTCATGGCATGCAGAAGGACTTTTAACTTTTTATGATCACTTTAGTAATGTTACACTTGTGATGTCCCTGTCTATACCGACCGGCTCATAAGTTTCTTCGTGACCTTAATATAACTGAACGCGTTCTGTGAAAAGAAGCTCACGTGTTAGCAAGGAGGGGTCCAGAAGTAATTTGAGTGACTGTTTCAAGGCGCTGTTCAAGTACTGTTCCGAACGCAGTGGGAAAAAGTCAAGCTGTAAGCGAGTATTGAACATTGACGTCTTCATGGCGCTTTAATCGAAAATTCTGTTCTTCTGGGATGTGACGCTGGACCATTTCTTGCTTCCAGAAGTTTCGAAGGAATGTGTCGTTCTAGTCTTCTTCTTCTTCTTCTTCTTCTTCTTCTTCTTCTTCTTCTTCTTCTTCTTCTTCTTCTTCTTCTTCTTCTTCTTCTTCTTCTTCTTCTTCTTCTTCTTCTGCACGGGCCCTGTAGGCTTGGAGATAAACGTGGCACATTTTCCTTCGACGAGTAGGGAACAAATTAGAAGCCAAATGGTTGTTTTATATACCACCAGCCGGTTTTAACATTCAACAATGCTACGTTCTGCCCACACAGTGTATTTATATGTTTTGTGTGGATCTCAGAACAAACAGCGATTATTTCCCTCTACAGCATTAACTGACTAGTTTTTATAACAGGGACGGTGTGTGTTTACTGCGCGGTACGGACTGGATCTTCATACATATTTCCAGTTAATCATCGTCTTATATATGGCATATATATATATATATCGGTCAGAGGATCGCTAACTGCTGATTTGCCCGAACTGTAATGGGAGCTGTGAGACCGGAGACAAAATAGAACAATACAATCAGCTAAATGTAGGCTTAAGAATTTGTATCCTTAGGACCAACTCGTATCCTAAAAAGTCACAATATGTCAGGTTTTACATAGTTGCCGACATGTTTCGGTGTGGATCTACACCACCATCATCAGGGGAAGCTTTATAGAACATTTTGAAACTATTGAAGAAAAAGTTTTACTTACCTAAAAGTTCGTTAAAATCGCTCTTCTCCAGCTGATGCATTGCTGAATTCGCATGTCTCCAGAAGGACACTTAAAAACACTTTAAAAACGACTTAAACACTGAAGATGATGCTAATCTGGTTTTCTGACACACTGTCGTTCAGATGATGGACTATTAACCTTTTAAAGCCTAGCGGTAACTTTACGTACCGCCAGGTTTAACATTAAAAAATTCTACATAATGCCCACATTGCGTTTATGTGTTTTGTACGGATCTCAGAACAAACAGCAACTTTTGCCTTATAAAACATTAAGAGACTGGTTTTTATAACCGAAGTGGAGAGTGTTTACAGCGCGGTACGCACTGAGTCCTTATATAAAACAGATACGCTTGGTCTTTCAAAGATTAAAATGTATATAACTGCCGGTGTATTGTAGGCTGTCATCATAGAGCGTGCCAAAAAGCCCAATGCAGAACTGTTGACGGCTTTTAATGTCTAATAAATTTGGTACTGGCCTCGTCCCAGAATATAAAACGGTTGTTATTTTGTGATGATGAAGGAGTGACTGAAGGAGAGCGAGTGCGTAGTAAATTTAAATTGCAGGGCTGAAAACAGACCCTCATTAACCGACTGCCTTATGCGGTTCAGTGCAGCCTGTGGGGGTGGCCACTGAGTTCAGGGCAGACGCAATTCACGGCCGTCCGCTGACTGTGTACAAACAAATGTGCTGCCTGTTTTGTGTGTGTGTGTGTGTGTCTGGGTTACAAACGGAACTGTTGGCAAGGGGTGGCAGAGCGGCGTGAATTAACCTTTTAAAGCCTAGCGGTAACTTTACATACCACCAGGTTTAACATTAAAAAATTCTACGTGGTGCCCACATTACGTTTATGTGTTTTGTAAGGATCTCAGAACAAACAGCAAATTTTGCCTTACAACACCTCAAGAGACTGGTTTTTATAACCGAAGTGGAGAGTGTTTACAACGCGGTACGCACTGAGTCCTTATATAAAACAGATAGGCTTCGTCTTTAAAGGGTTAAAGTAGCGCGACGCGTTGAAGAGGAGAAAGTTGTATGGAAAGAGAGTTTCAGTTTATCCCAATGTCTGTTGGAGTATGAGTGACGTAAGTGAGATATTTATTGCTGTTCATATTGTCGGTCTGTTTGACGCTGCTCTTGCCTCTCGCCTGAGTCTCACAGCAGCGGAGCTGTTGGCTATCCGTAGTGCCTTAAGTTGATCCCAGTTGCTGTTGCTTTCTGAACCCTTTAAAGAGGAAGCGTATCTGTTTTATATAAGGACTCAGTGCGTACCGCGCTGTAAACACTCTCCACTTCGGTTATAAAAACCAATCTCTTAACGTTTTATAAGGTAAAAGTTGCTGTTTGTTCTGAGATCCGTACAAAACACATAAACGCAATGTGGGCACCACGTAGAATTTTTTAATGTTAAACCTGTTGGTATGTAAAGTTACCGCTAGGCTTTGAAAGGTTAATGTACAGGACTCCCTCTTCAAATGCACCAGAATTAACTCTTAGCTGCAGAGTTTCCGAGTTATCTTTTCAAATTCTACATGTTACCATTATTGTTAAAATAAAATTAAATATTTTTTTCTCCAAGTAGTATTGCTCAAAATTCTAACTTCTTTAATATCAAAGTAATCTCGTCACAAGGACAAGCGGACAGAGCATGGTAAACTTGAAACATACGCTCCTTCTCCCTGTTAGGCAAATGGAGGTCTGATTTCTCCAAAGATTTTAACTTTTTCTCCGTATCTTACATTTCTCTTCAAACTTCGATCCGTAATAAAAGCCCTGTTCTCAGGTAAGAACAATTTTCGCGTTTGTCTAAATTTCACCACTCGCCCACTCTCGAATTCCACTCGCTAAGTTACGGCATAGCCAGACGTTAGTTCACTCTTGCAGTGACTTGGCCAAGTTACAGCAATTAGCAATTCTTGATAGCTGACAGCACTGCGAGAGCCCAACACACAGAAATCCTCTGCTGGCCCCTTTCGAACCTGACCGTAACAGACTGTAATGGGCAGGAGGCAAATGGAACGGAAAATGTGGACTGCTCTTACAAAGCGGGTATCACTAGGCAGTGGGTTCATTTATACATCGCGGACACGAAGCGGCTTAGGAGTGTAACAGAAGTGCTGAAATTACAAAGCGCTGCTCACAGTGGCTAGCAGCAGTAACACTGCCTGCAGAACTCTGCAGTCTGCAGTAACTGATGGTCAGCTGCTAGCAACAGCAAAGTGGCACAGTGATGTGTGGAACACCGGGTGGGTGCGATCTCTGGGCTGCTGGTGCAGAACGCTGGGAGATCCCAGAACATCCGTTTGCTGCGTTTGGCAGCTTGAGGTTAATATTAACCCTTTAAAGACGAAGCGTATCTGTTTTATATAAGGCCTCAGTGCGTACCGCGCTGTAAACACTCTCCACTTCGGTTATAAGAACCAGTCTCTTAATGTTTTATAAGGCAAAAGTTGCTGTTTGTTCTGAGATCCGTACAAAACATATAAACGCAATGTGGGCACCACGTAGAATTTTTTAATGTTAAACCTGGTGGTATGTAAAGTTACCGCTAGGCTTTAAAAGGTTAAAGACGAGGCGTATCTGTTTTATGTAAGGACTCAGTGCGTACCGCACTGTAAACACTCTCCACTTCGATTATAAAAACCAGTCTCTTAATGTTTTATAAGGCAAAAGTTGCTGTTTGTTCTGAGATCCGTACAAAACACATAAACGCAATGTGGGCACCACGTAGAATTTTTTAATGTTAAACCTGGCGGTACGTAAAGTTACCGCTAGGCTTTAAAAGGTTAAAGACGAAGCGTATCTGTTTTATATAAGGACTCAGTGAGTACCGCGCTGTAAACACTCTCCACTTCGGTTATAAAAACCAGTCTCTTTAATGTTTTATAAGGCAAAAGTTTCTGTTTGTTCTGAGATCCGTACAAAACACATAAACGCAATGTGGGCACCACGTAGAATTTTTTAATGTTAAACCTGGCGGTACGTAAAGTTACCGCTAGGCTTTAAAAGATTAAGCATGTACAAAAAGGCAATTCCGATAACCCAGTATTTAGAAGTCGGGGAAGCGGAATTGGTGCAGTGAGAGGCTACGAGTGGTCGATATGGGGTTCGAATCCCGATGATAGATAGGAATATTTTTCTCCAAAACGTCGAGACATGCTCTGGGGCCGATTTAAAAGCTACCTTCCAAAGTGGGAGAACTAAATACGACGGTCGGCGATTTCTTTTTAAAAATGCATTTCCTACAACAAAGGAAACACTGCTTATGCCGTTTGAAGAAAAAAATCGACGCTGATCATATTAAATACAAATACACGAAGTGAAAGAACGCGGAGTTTTTAATGCTAAAGTACATGTTATGTGTTTTTGTTACTGTGCTTGAGAGGAATACCAGTCAGGTGTTATGTAAAAGTAAAGTTAAAATCCAGGGTACTCCTAGTGATGTGTAAAAATGGGCTCATTACAATCGAACATGCCAGCAGCATAGAGACACTGAAGTAGTTGCTCTATCGTGGTGTAGCAAGGTGTGCTGCTGCAGGAGTATCAGATTATGCCATCAGTTTGCGTGTCTAAACCCGGCAGACTGATTATCAGGCCGTCTCGTGTTCTATCAGACAGGATGAGCGAGTGGCTTGGAAGCCACAGTTCATGTACAGTTTGCGTATAGGCAGTTGCAAGCGAAACTGGCGGGGACTCCGTTCACTTTCCTGGCTCTGCATATGTCTTTTATATCACATTTTGTTTGTTGAGGAAGTTGAAAGTTTGAAGTACAGGATCTCTTTTCATTGTATCATATTATGTATTGTTATTTATTTTGACTGCAAATGGGTTTGTACCCGGTGGCAGCGGTACTACAGTAAGACACATCACACAAAATAACACACTGCACTCAACAAAACACAGCACACAAAATTACAAGAACAATAAAGGACATACGAGTATACTGCACACAATAAATACAATTACAATACAAATAAATTTACACTATACATACAAATACAATTACAATACAAATACAAGACGCATACAAATACAGTACAATTACAAATACAATACACATGCAATTACGATACAAATACAACTACAATACAAATACAATCGCAAATACAATACACATACAAATAAAATAGAAATACAATACACATACAATTAAAATACAAATAAATTACAAATACAATACACATACAATTACAAATACAATACAATTACAATACAAATACAATTACATATACGGTACACAAGCATTACAAATACAATACACATACAATTACAATACAAATACAACTACAATACAAATACAATTGCAAATACAATACGCATAGAAATACAATACACATACAATTACATACAAATACGATTACAAATACAATACACATACAATTACAAATACAATACACATACAATTACAAATACAATACAATACATTTACAATACAAATACGATTACAATGCAAATACAATTACAAATACAATACACAAACAATAAAAATGCAATACACATACAATTGCAATACAAATACGATTACAATACAAATACAATACAAATACGATTACAATACAAATACAATGCAAATAAGATTACAATACAAATACGATTACAAATACAATACACAGAGAATACAAACACAATAAAACTACAACTACAATACAAACACAATTACAAATACAATACAAATACAATTACAATTAACCTAAAGTTGATGACTTCATATCAATAAAAAAATTAAGCACACTGTACAGTGGTACAGTCACAGTACTGAATCTCACAACTCCATGAACTGCTGCACTGCACTTACGTAATGGTTCCAGCACTGGAAAGATCCAGCGTGACTTCAGGCGTCCGCCGCGATGTAGATGAGATCTGCGCTCTTCTGCGGTATTACGCAGCGTAGAGTGGTAATTCTGTACCGACGCTTCGGGCCATCATATCCCTCCCATCTTTAAGAGTAAGATTGGATAGATAGGTTATCCCGAAACGTCGTTACAGAACTACAACTTAACGTTGCGTAATATCCCAGAAAATAAATCCTATACATCTCCCTCGACCCGTCAGTTTCTGCTATAAGTCCAGATGGTTTTTCCCAGTGCCCCGTCCTCAAATAATGTCAGCGCGCGACACTGTGGTTGTTAGACGCACAGTGCCCCGCGCTGATATAAAAGCGTGTATTTTAAGCGTTGGTTTCTTAGAAGATAAGAGGGAAGAAGAAGGCTCCTTAAGTCTTCGAAACCTAAGTTCATACACACAACATTTAAACGTCTGTACTTCTGTCGTGGAAAAATTACTGCTACTCATTTGCTGTTCAGGGACGTCATTGCTGATTACAAACATATTCTGCGGCAATATGTGAAGATGATTAGAATGTAAGGCAGCATTTAAGTATGGCGTCGCGGTGCAATTAGATAGCACAATATTCCTACTGAGATTCAGCTGGAATTTATTCAGCTAATGCATATGTTAAACAGAGGGCACAAAGAGGCTGGACGTTAATTTTAAACGGTTAGTGTTTTCTTGTTTGGAAAATGAAGTACGCTACTACAGGGGGGTACAAATTTTTCAAGCGTCTGTAAGCCACCTCAAAATTCTAAGCCCGTGAAATTTGACATGAAGTAAGTTCCAAAATGAAGACCTAAATTTATGCGCCACTGTACAAAATTTATTCGCCCGGGCACCCTGGCGCACCGGATTTGTGCAACCCTGCGCTGCTACTAATTCCGTGCTACAATCCATTTCATGACAGTAAAAATGTGACTTTATTAAAAGACTGGCCAATCAAGATTCTTTAACGAGATAATAACGGGACAAGTTCAGAGAACTCATAAATACACTGCGTAGGCAAAATAAACTATTTTGAATATTAAACCATGTGGTACATACAGTTCTCACTGTGCTGCTGTCAAGCCTTGATCCATAGTCGGCTTAAAGGGCGGTTAAAGTAGCGTGCTGCCTTTCTTACCCACCTGCCATAGCCTCTGGAGACCCTGTGTGGTGGCGGCCTACATTTCTCTCTGGTGTATGAGTGCAGCAGTGTCTTTGCCTGTCTGCCTGTCTGCCTGTCTCTCTGTCTCTGTCTGTCTGTCTGTCTCTGTCTGTCTGTCTGTCTGTCTCTGTCTATCTGTGTGTCTTTGTCTATCTGTCTCTGTCTCTCTATCTGTCTGTCTGTGTCTGTCTGTCTGTCTGTCTGTCTGTCTCTATCTGTCTGTCCCTGTCTATCTGTCTGTCCCTCTCTGTCTGCCTTTGTCTATCTGTCTCTGTCTGTCTGTCTGTCTGTGTCTGTCTCTGTCTGTGTATTTGTCTGTCTGTCTCTGTCTGTCTGTCTGTGTCTATCTGTCTGTCTGTCTGTGTATTTGCCTGTCTGTCTCAGTCTGTCCGTCTTCTCTCTCTGTCTGTCTATCTTTCCGTCTGTCTTTGTCTGTCTGTCTGTCTGTCTGTCTGCCGACTGCAAGGTGTTTGTTGAGACAACAGCGCAGTAGAGACTGCCCACAGTGGACACTAAGGGGGTGGGTGCAAGCGAACTCTGCTAGCACCTCGTCTGGACGCCTTTCCCATTTACGTATGGTCTAGGGAGTGCCGTTTCAGCTACCACAGCGTTTTGTCTGTTTTTCCAACCTCTGTTACAAATGATAACGACGCTGTTAAAAGGTTGTTCGATTTTTGTGTTATCAATTGAACAAATGGACGTGATGCTCTCTGTCTTAGTTGCCTTTGCTTTTAACGTAGTGAAACTTTATTGACTAAATGTGATACCGGAAGTGGAAACATCGACATTACCACTTGCTTGTTCTTCTGTTTCTTGGTGCAAATCCATGCAGCCGTCCATCCAAATCGCTTGATTGCGGAGAGAAATGCCACGTGGTTAACTAGATAGACAGGGACTTTATTTAAGGTTTGTTTATGGAGCAAACCGCTACCTCATACATGAGTAATGCCGAATGGTAGTATGGTTAACGAGTAATGAATAATAAACGTGGAAACTAAGATGGTTGTCACTTAATTTAACGATTTCGCTCGTGTTCAATTACAGGATTTAAAAAACGGAAAAATTTCAGCCGGAACATCCTGTATCAGACCCCAGATTTTAGCCGAGGAATTCCAAATACGTAGGAGGAGTGCAAACCGGTAGAGCAAGACTGAAATTTGACTTAAGTAGAGCAAATCATCATATTGTTGGGCCTGATGATAATTATGCGTGTATTGTTAATATCGCCAGAGTACGAACATTTTTAGTCATGCATTTAACTACACAGTATTACTGTCTGCATGTGACGAGATTGTCAGCATCTCGGAGTACGTAATGTCGGGTGTTACAAATTGGTGAGTGAGAAGTTTTGACCCTTTAAGGACGAAGCGTGTCTGTTTTACATGAGGACTCAGTGCGTACCGCACTGTAAACACTCTCCACTTCGGTTATAAAAACCAGTCTCTTAATGTTTTATAAGGCAAAAGTTGCTGTTTGTTCTGAGATCCGTACAAAACACATAAACGCAATGTGGGCACCACGTAGAATTTTTTAATGCTAAACCTGGTGGTACGTAAAGTTACCGCTAGGCTTTAAAATGTTAAGGCATTTTGAAGTTAGTGAGTTAATCTCAGAACTGTCCCGCTGCATCCCAATACAGACGGAGGAAAAGTATACAAATTTCATTCGGCATATCCGGCTTAAAGTTCGTGATTCGAACCCGAAACCGCCCTGCTGCAACACCGTTCTGCTCGCACTGCACGTCATATATGCGGAAACGTTAAACAGTTGCAACTGTGGTAAGGAATTCAGTGTGCAGAAGTTCATAAAACTGTGTCGCAGCGTAACAAAATTGTGCAGCATTACAGAGAATGGAGTTTCATTTGTTGCTAATCATACGGCGGAGGATTACTTGATGTGTAGCGCGGGCAACCTAACACTTGCTACAGACACTCCTCTCTTTCTGACGCGCGTTTAATCCTACAGCTAAATGTTTAATTCTTTCATCTGGAGGGTAGATGCCACACACAGTCCCTGGAGATCGGGGTGGGCGGAGAAAATCCTCACCACAGCCCACTGTACGTGTCGCTGGCTCCAGTGCAGGACAGACAGTGGGCATTTGTTTTAAGAGAGTGCACAGGGTGGACACCATTAGCGTATTTGCGTCATTAGAACGGTAGCCTACAGTGGGACATCAGTGTACAGGGTGTTCCAACTGCGGACGGCGAGGGGTGCCTGTATAGTGCCCAGATAGTACATATAACTGGAATCGTGGCTGATTGATTAATTGATAGATGGATCGATTGATTGATTGATTGATTGATTGGGTTTTGACGTTCTGAAAAGGGTGACTTTTAAGATCATGTCATTCTACATACGTTTGTTGGTCAAGAATTTGAAAGTCTCATTACTTGACACGCCAAAATCGTTGAAATTTAAAATTATATTGATCTGTACGACAGATGGCTCTAGTGTTCACGGTCATGTGAGTCGAGGCGCATGCGCACTGCTGCAGTCCACCATGGTGGCCTACCTGAATAACTGGTCTTGCTTGAAGCCCGAAACATTACGCGCTTTTCGTGCGCATGGAAAGTGTCGGCAGCCGGTATCCATTGACAGCTCGTGGAAGTTTAGGACAGTGATGTGACTGCAGGAAACTTGCTGCAGTTTTGTAACCGGCAAGCACAGCAATCGGACTGGAAGGAAAAGCTGCTAGACGACGGAAGGCAGCACTTCAATTGTCGAGGAATACATTCCCGACGGAAAGACACAAAACTTTGCAGCGTATGATAACTGACTTGAATGACCTCAAGACACTGTGCAGCACGTCGTGGTGGACGTGTTACACTACCGTACGTGCTACTGTGACGTGGCTCACGCAGAAGGGATTCACTTCCTATGCGTCCAGGACGGAAGACATCATCACACGCTGTTAAAAGTTCATCCGCCAGTACGGGTACCGTGTAGCAAAACAGTGTACCGTGAGGACTCCTTTGTATATTTCCTGCTTCTTCTATTAAAATCTTGCCTTTGGTTTATGGGTACTGTAACCTTACTTTCTGAAACACTTTCACAGACAGATGCCAGAATTTCGCGCGGAACTTCTGTCTCCATTGGCAGAATGTAAGAAAAGTACCAACTTTTATTTTGAAGGTTGTGTTACATCTGTTGACCACAATACGCGCTCTTTAAACTTAAATCCAGTGTTAACTACGTGTAGACGAGTATAGAGAATGCAGTGTGTTCTAACATATGAAATTTTTGCATTTTACCAATACAACATATTTATGTGTCACGTATATTCTCATAAAAATACATATTTTCAAGCATCATTAAACTTCGTTTCTGTAGCAAACATAGGGCGTGTTTACTGCGAGGTACGAACTGAATGGCTTAGAAGAGTTGCGACTATCAAAGACTCGAACACAGTAACTGTTTATTTTATAGATTAAAGCGAATTCCCAGAAACTTACATTCTTCTGTGAAATTCATTTATGTCCTCATGACTATGTATTATTTCTTTACTGTTATTAAGCCTGTGAGCGACATTCATTGCATACGAAAAAGTACGACTCTGTGTTTCTTGCCTGGCATATCACTGTCTCGTCTGTACGTTTTGTTGTTCTGGGCTTCTAAGCTATCGGAATTCATTCAAAGTGTTCGCTCAGCTGAGATGACAGTTGCAACTTGATAAATGCTTTCGAACAAAACAGACGTGTTTCACTGTCATAAGCCGTTTGTGCTGTTTCTGTTGTGTACTTCAAGCGAAGTAGGCAGATTTATCAGACGTACGTTGAATGTGAACATCGTACATTGACAGAAACTTGTGTACAGCTGGTCAGATCAGTGGCAGAGCGTCTTGAGCTCATTTGCGGAAATTTGGTTTTGTGTTTGGTTGTCAGGGTCACTTATGACAGTGGCCAGGGAATTAGCTAAGTATAAGTTAGATTTAGTGGGTGTACAGGAGGTTAGCTGGGACAAAGAAGGGACTGTAAGAGCCTGGGAGTATACTTTCTCTATGGCAAAGGGCAGGAAAATCATCAATTGGGAACAGGATTTTTTGTACACCAGAGAATAGTATCAGCAATCAAGAGAGTGGAGTTTGTTAGTGACAGGATGTCATACATAGTGCTGAGAGGCCGCTGGTGTAATATCATTGTTCTGAATGCGCATGCACCAACAGTAGAAAAAGGTGATGATTCAAAGGACAGTTTCTGTTAAGAATTAGAAGGGTTTTTTTTATCATTTTCCTAAGTACCATATGAAAATTCTGTTAGGAGATTTTAATGCAAAAGTGGGGAGAGAGGATATTTTCAAACCGACTATTGGGAATGAGAGTTTACATCAGGATAGTAACGATAATGGTGTTAGAGTAGTAAACTTTGCCACATCAAAGACTCTATTTGTTAAGAGCACTATGTTTCCGCACCGAAACATTCATAAATACACCTGGACCTCTCCTAATGGGAAGACTCACAATCAGATCGATCACATATTGATAGATAGGAGACGGCATTCCAGTATACTCGATGTGCGATCTTTCAGGGGAGCTGACTGTGATACTGATCACTATCTGGTGGTTGCGAAAGTTAGGGAAAGACTGGCAGTAAGTAAACAAGCAGCACAGAAGTTTGATGCAGAGAGATTTAATCTCAAGAAGCTAAGTGAACTCGAGGTTAGGAAACAGTATCAGATTAAGATCTCAAACAGGTTTGCAGCTTTGGAAAACTTAAATGTTAGTGAGGACATGAATAGGGCTTGGGAAAACATTAAAGAGAATATAAAAATCTCAGCTCAAGAGAGTCTAGGTCTGCACGAACGGAAGCAGCATAAACCATGGTTTGATGCAGAATGTGCAAAATTTTTAAATAAAAGGAAGCAGGCTAAAATTCAGTGGTTACAGAATCCAAACCAAAATAATGGAGATAATCTGCACAACGTAAGACGTGAAGCTAGTAGACATTTCAGGAATAAAAAGAAGGAATATCTGAAAGCTAAAATTAATGAATTTGAAACAAACAGTAAGAATAAGAATATCAGAGACTTGTATAGAGGTATCAATGAGTTTAAGAGGGGGTACCAGCCTAGAATTAGTGTAGTAAGGAATGAGAAGGGGGACCTGGTTGCAAACTGCCGCAGTATTTTGGCTAGGTGGAGGAATCATTTCTCCCAGCTGTTGAATATACACGGGGTTAATGATGTTAGGCAGACTGAAGTACACACAGCAGAGCCACTAGTGCCTGAGCCCAGTGCCTTTGAGGTTGAGATGGCTATTGGAAAACTAAAAAGCCACAAATCACCAGGTATTGATCAGATTCCAGCAGAATTGATTAAAGCAGGGGGTAGGATTATTCGGTCTGAAATCCATAAACTTATTATTTCTATTTGGAATAAGGAGGAATTGCCTGAGGAATGGAAGGAGTCGGTCATTGTGCCTATTTATAAGAAGGGTGATAAAACAGATTGTAGTAACTATCGAGGCATATCACTTTTGTCAACTGCGTACAAAATTCTATCCAACATCCTTTGTCAAGGTTAACTCCACATGCAGAGGGAATTATTGGGGATCATCAGTGTGGATTTCGACATAACAAGTCAACTACTGATCATATATTCAGCATTTGTCAAATACTTGAAAAAAAATGGGAATACAATAAGGCAGTGCATCAGCTATTTATAGACTTCAAGAAAGCCTATGATTCAGTTAGGAGGGAGGTCTTGTATAATATTCTCATTGAGTTCGGTATCCCCAGGAAACTAGTAAGGTTAATAAAAATGTGCCTAAGTGAAACGTGTAGCAGAGTTCGGGTAGGCAAACATCTGTCTGACACGTTCCCTGTTAAGAATGGCTTGAAACAAGGAGATGCTCTGTCGCCATTGATTTTCAACTTTGCTTTAGAATATGCCATTAGGAGGGTTCAGGCAAACCAGGAGGGCTTGAAATTGAATGGTACACATCAGCTTCTGGTTTATGCTGATGATGTTAATATATTGGGCGGAAGCATACATAGTATAAAGAAAAATGCAGAAGATTTAATTATTGCTAGTAAGGAGATTGGTCTAGAAGTAAATGTTGAGAAAACTAAGTACATGGTCATGTCTCGAAATCAGAATGCACGACACAATCACAACATAAATATAGATAATAAATCCTTTGAAAGGGTGGAAGAATTCAAATATTTGGGAGCAACCCTAACGAATCGAAACTCCATTCATGAAGAAATTAAGAGCAGATTGAAGTCGGGAAATGCTTGCTATCATTCGGTGCAGAATCTTTTGTCTTCCAGGTTGCTATCCAAAAACACGAAGATTAGGGTATATAGAACTGTAATTTTACCTGTTGTTCTGTATGGATGTGAAACTTGGTCTCTCACACTGAGGGAGGAACAAAGACTGAGGGTGTTCGAGAATAGGGTGCTGAGGAGGATATTTGGGCCTAAGAGGGACGAGGCGACAGGGGATTGGAGAAGACTACATAACGAGGAACTTCATGACCTGTACGCATCACCAAATATTATTCGGGTAATCAAATCGAGAAGACTGAGATGGGCGGGGCATGTGGCACGTATGGGGGAGGAGAGAGGTGCATACCGGATTTTGGTGGGGAGACCCGAAGGAAGGCGACAACTTGGGAGACCCAGGCGTAGATAGGAGGATAATATTAAGATGGATCTTCGGGAAGTGGGATGGGGGCATGAACTGGATTGAGCTGGCTCAGGATAGGGACAGGTGGCGGGCTCTTGTGAATGCGGTAATGAACCTTCGGGTTCCATAAAATGCGGGGAATTTCTTGACTAGCTGATAAACTGTTAGCTTCTCAAGAAGGCCTCTGCTCCATGGAGTTAGTTAGTTAGTTAGTTAGTTAGTTAGTTAGTTAGTTAGTTAGGTTGTCTCTTGATCTCTGGTATTCACTGTTTTGTTTTATCATTCCTTGCAAAGGATACAGAATATTTCGCTACATTTTTTGTAATTCCGTTTACATTAATTGATGCCACTCTCACAGTTAATGAGAAAAAGACAGTTGTCTTCTGCCAGTCAATGGATTTTTTAACTTCTTAAATATTCTTCTTTGTACAAGATTACGGTGTTGTAAAATATGAAGCCGTGTATTTTGGTATACAGACATGATTTCTCAAATAAACCTGATGCTTATAGCTTACGGTTAATGATTTTTTGTGTTTACGAAAATGTTGGTGTCTACCTAACAGACTACACGGCGTCACACCCGAGAACACTCTGATATTAATACTCAGAAATTCACGTCTGCTGTTTTTTTTAGGTTTTAATATTTCATCCGGAAGGTCACAATTTTCCCCATTAGTTTGAATCACGCGACTCTGTGATTAAGAGCCTGTATTCGTATTTGAGTTGTTTTGGGTTCACATACCGCGTATTCTATATTACGCACGCGTGGTTTGCCTTAGTCCCATCAGAAATGATTTATAATGCCCTAAAGCTGTGCCTGAACTTATTATTACACATTTTATCCAATACTTCATTACGGTCACCAAAATGGACACCTCTTATTTCTTAATGTTACGTGGTAATTATGTACACCGACTGCTTTAACATTCGCAGACGCTGCCGTCTTCTCACGTAGTGCGCCTGCTTCTCACGTATTGCGGCTGCTTCTCATGTAGTGCGCCTGCTTCTCACGTAGTGCGCCTGCTTCTCACATAGTGCGCCTGCTTCTCACGTATTGCGCCTGCTTCTCATGTAGTGCGCCTACTTCCCATGTAGTTCGCCTGCCTCCTACGTAGTGCGCCTGCTTCTCACGTAGTGCGCCTGCTTCTCATCTTATTTTCACAACAAACTTCATAAGGGGCAGTAACCAGGTCGTCTTCGTTTCGAAGATGCAGTGTGTTCTCTGTGCCGTAGGCACTTCGTATTTATGTATTTGTGTGGACTTTACACGTAAGGAGGGGCCTGGCGTAGTCGGCATAGAGACGGCGCTAGGGGCTGGGCGATAGAGAAATAGCTTCTTTCCGAAGAGACGCAAGAAACGTTGCTCCAAAATGGAATCTCTCATCCCAGGAGTATTCGAGGTTTTTCCCCTCTTATAAAGTTGCCGGAGCGTCGGACGTAACTCTGCACCTCTATCGAATGCCGAGGTTAAGAATAAATGGAGTTTTACGTCACTACCCCCCATAAGCTTTTACGGCATGTTGAGGGATACATTTCTAATATAAAAAAGAATTCATTCACTGTGATATAATAATTGTATTTTTATGTACCGTTCAAATTAATTTCAGATTTCAACGAGTTAACTTTTAATTCGAAGCAAAATGTACTTCCTAACTAGTCCTCTTGAAAGGCCGCACTTTGCATGAAATATTTGACAGGTTTCTCATGTCCACAACTCCATATCCCTGTGTTAAAATTTCATAGGCAGCTTTTTTCGACGGAAAACTATCTGGACCTTGTTAGATCACACATTCGTGTACTGAATACAGTACTCTTTGAAGCAATGATCAGATTTTTCTTCAGCAAGTAATGAGGTCTCTCTGCTCTTACAAGTTTAGCTTATCCAGTGCATTTATGTTACAGTATAGACAGGACTGTCTGGTTTCATGCGTGGCATGATATTTTGGACTGCTGTGTACGTACTATGCTGTGTTTATATAATAACACTTTTTTTGTTAAAGTCTGGTTGAAAGAGCTGTAACATATGACTTGCTTTCATGATGCGAGTAATGTCTTTCTTTTTATCCAGGTGCTCTGTTTTCTTCATGGCAACAAGCTGAGACATACGGATGGCGTGTCTACGTCTAGGGGGCATGAACACGCATATGAAAGACAAGTCCGCTTCAACATTAAGCAGAGTTTGTTAACCCCTGGGAAATGTACAAGCGAGCAGCATGATTCAGCTAGACAGCAATGTGGAAACGAAAGCGCTTGGCCAAAAAGGAAAATATTAATCCCGTCTTGAAACAAAGCGATAAGTTACGGCCGTCTTAACATGACTTTAAGGCAAAGAATTTTGCTATATAAACACACCACCTAGACAATATTTTCCATGTCTCTTTGCCCCCAAGTGTTCAGGCTTTTCCGCATTTTATCATTGTTAAAAATGAACATTCTAAGGGCACCTTATAGCAGCAACGACTCCTATATTCAGGACTATATTGTACCTATGAATGTGTGACCCGATGATGGCCAAGGACTTTTCAGTCGAAACATATCATCACTATAATTTGAGCTCTTCAATGTAGGCCTCGGTGCACTGTACGGACCTTTAATCCTGTACACGCTGCCGACTTCGATGTACCGTACTTCTGTGAATACATTCATATATGCTATAGATATAAACGCCTCGCTCCTGGGCGTCATTGGCGTCAGTGAAGGTTTTAACACAGGAATAAGGAATCGTGCAAACGATAAACTGTTCCTATTTGTGGGCAGTCGCTACCTGATCTGAAGGCTGCACACACGTACGGGATCAATACAAATTCTCCCACAGCTGAATTACAAAAGGTCGCCTCCTAACCCAACATCGTTACGCCAAGCTCCTCTATGCATTACAGTGTTCGCTTCCAGAATTTGTGCCTTGAATTAATCACCGGCTGGCACTTTCCCCACATCATTAAATTAAGTAATGTTTGTGTAATTTAAGGAGAATTCAAGCGTATGCAAAATCGTTAATGAAAAGTGCGATGGTTTGTAACCAGATGCAAAGGTCAGACGGAGGACACTTTGGTAAAGTCCGTGTGCTGTACTGTGCTGTACTGTG
Source organism: Coptotermes formosanus (assembly GCA_013340265.1). Classification (NCBI taxonomy): domain Eukaryota; kingdom Metazoa; phylum Arthropoda; class Insecta; order Blattodea; family Rhinotermitidae; genus Coptotermes; species Coptotermes formosanus. The sequence continues at coordinate 177,104 of BLKM01000762.1, read as the reverse complement.
CCGGTGTTTGTCAAACTCTTTCATGTCTGATTAATTTTCCAACGTCCTATTTTTTTAACCCCATACTACGTTTTTCCACCCTGTGTGTTAGTGGCATTGAAGATCGATTCATGTAACAAATGCTGTCATCCAGTAGTGGTAAAATGAGGTTCACAGACTCTGAGCTACAGTCTGTTTTATCACATCCGTCTTGACGTACGATATATCTACATTTAACCCTTTAAAGACGAAGCGTGTCTGTTTAATATAAGTACTCAGTGCGTACCGCGCTGTAAACACTCTCCACTTCGGTTATAAAAACCAATCTCTTAATGTTTTATAAGGCAAAAGTTGCTGTTTGTTCTGAGATCCGTACAAAACACATAAATGCAATGTGGGCACCACGTAGAATTTTTTAATGTTAAACCTGGTGGTACGTAAAGTTACCGCTAGGTTTTAAAAGGTTAAGGGTATGCCCTGCATTCCTGCATTCCAAACGCAGCTTTTGTGTCTTCTTTTCCCAAATGTTTCCATCTTAAAATTTTCTGTTCTGCAGTATGTACTCACGTTTATCAATTTCTTTTTATTATTCATTTGAATATTCTAGGCTGATTTTTCTTTCTGTCCTTCCCTGGAACGATCTTCACAAGGGCATGAAATTGTCTTCGTGTTTTAAAGCGGTGATTTCAAAAGCAGTTTTATGCTGATGAACGAATGTTTGGAGAATTTGCTGGTAACAACAGTCTGTAAGAAACCTGCCGCAGAAAGACAGAAATAATCTTTCGTGTTATAAGGTTGAAGGCAAAGGCGAAAGGTTTCTAAACTTTTACTCTTTGTTGCTCTAACAGTATGACACAAAGGGGGGCTCTTTGATGTTTCCTTGAGCATGGGGTTTTTATCTCATAGAAAATCTGCATCGGCCGGATCATGCTGTGAGGTATCCGTGTTACAGGAGACGACAAAAGAAACACCCTTTACAATAATACTGCTTTTTTAATTTTAAAAACATTTGTTAGTCTGAAGCATACAATTAAAAAGAGGAAATAAATGTAACGTAACTTAATTAAAAATGTGTTTTCCAATTAAAGCACACTGTGAATTATAGACATAACAAAAAGAAAGAAATTAACTCTTTATTAAAACGCAAAGACGGCCTGAGTCACCAAAATTAAAGACATCATTTGAACAGCAGAGTTAGGTACTGACCTGTGTATTCATATATATATAAAGTTTTCACGTACACCAAGACAATATAGTGGCAAGTATGAAAATGTTTTGTACCACGTATCGCCTTCCGTGTCGCTCTGACATCCTCTGCTATGAGAGTGCCTACTTTGATAGGAGCATACCAGTGTTTCGGCGGAAGATACTGCCTCTGTCTTCATGACAGAGCAGTATATTCCCCCAACCTTGGTGTCCACATACCATAAGACACGTTGTCACAACCCGGGAGACCACAGTTTGAATGTCACCTTCTGCTTTATATTCATATAGACCTTTTAGTCTGTAAGTTTCTTAGTCCCCATGTTCTTTAATCACAAATATCAAATTATAGACAGTTTTTTTTTTAATTTTTACCTTGGTATTGTGGGCTCGTGTGCCGGAACACTGTGTGCTCATGAGGTGGGGCAGATGAAATTTGCTGTCTGAAACTACTGGCTCTTACCACTACTTGTCAGCTATTTAACCTTTTAAAGCCTAGCGGTAACTTTACGTACCACCAGGTTTAACATTAAAAAATTCTACGTGGTGCCCACATTGCGTTTATGTGTTTTGTACGGATCTCAGAACAAACAGCAACTTTTGCCTTATAAAACATTAAGAGACTGGTTTTTATAACCGAAGTGGAGAGTGTTTACAGCGCGGTACGTACTGAGTCCTTATATAAAACAGATATGCTTCGTCTTTAAAGGGCTAAAATGCAGTCATTGTTTTATGTGCCAGCTGTCCAAATATTTCAAAGAGTCTGAATTTTACTCATGCACTCGTATTTATCTCTAAAAGGAACCACATAACTCTGTCCCCCTCCCCTCCCGCCTTATTATTAGGATGGGTGCTTATCTGGCACAGGCACTCCACAATCGGCATCATCCTTATGCTACTCTTATTAGAAGGACGAGCGGGCGAGGTCTGTGAAACTTTTCACAAAGCTTTGCTGTTTGAGGTAATACACGCATCAGATTGGTAGATAATGTAGTAGTCGCCGTATTATGTCTCGCTGCAGACCGGTCCTTTTCATAGCGCTCCGTGCTCCAGCTGGCCGTACAGTCTACGGTCGATATCACTTAGTGGTAGCTTCATAATCAGATTTGCTGCACATAAAACACTGTGTACTGACGGCTAAACGGCCCCTCAGCCTGTTGTGCCTAGCGCCATTTGTCTTCTGTGCCTACACATGAAACAACTCTTACCTAACGTAGCGGCTTTCGGGAAAATTAATATCCCATTCTATTAACCAGAGTCACAACTATTCACATCACCTGTTGTAAACACACACACCCTGTATATTGTCCACATAATGTGTCTGTGTAATGCATATAAACTCTTATATTGTCCACTTAAGGTGTTTCTGTATTTCATATAAACCTGTATGTTGTCCAGCTTATGTATTTATGCACTTCATCTAACCCTGCATCTTGTCCACGTAATATATTTATGTGTTTCGTATAAACCTATGTTCTCCGTATACCATATTTATGTATTTCCTGTAAACGCTGTCTTGTCCTACATAAATAACGCTACGTATTTCATGTGACAGAGCCTGTATTTATTGTTACTTTTTCAAAAGCTACATGTTTCGACCAAGCCGATGATCATCAGGTGTCTCTTTATGCAGGAAATTAAAACTCAAGGTAAAAATCTAAATGTACTTTTTACATTTAGTTTTAAGGTTTCGTATAAACAAACACCTCATGAAGATAAGCTTGGTCGAAACATGTAGCTTTTTAAAAAATAGCAATAAATACAGGCTGTGTCAGGCGGAATACGTAACGTCGTTTATGTAATTCTGTACACACAACGGGACGGATAGCGTCCAACTGTACCTAATCCACATAATGTGTTCAGTCTCTCAAAAAAGATCAAATATTTGTATATAAAATCTTAACTGACTGGTTTTATAATGAAAAGGCTGTGTGTTTACTTTGAGGTAGGAACCGACCTTTGATAATTATTATTATTTAGATGATTTTAGGATTACAGGGAAATAGCATTTTTTAACTTGTTCGTAATCGATCCCAGTGGCCGTGCGGTCTAAGGCGTTGGTTTGCGGCCGAGCGCTTGCTGGGATCGTGGGTTCGAATCCCACCGGGGACATGGATGTTTGTCTCTTGTGAGTGTTTGTGTTGTCAGGTAGAGGTCCCTGTGCGACGGGCCGATCCCTCGTCCAGAGGAGTCCTACCGACTGTGGTGTGTGTCTGAGTGTGACCAAGTGAAAATAAACAACCTCGACACCTGCTGTGAACACGTAGAAGAGGGAAGGGCTACGACACGGAGGAGTCCCACCGACTCTGTGTGTGTGTGTGTGTGTATATATGTGTGTGTGTATATGTGTGTGTGTGTATGTGTGTGTGTATATGTGTGTGTGTGTGTGTGTGTGTGTGTGTGTGTGTGTGTGTGTGTGTGTGTGATCTAGAAACCTCTACAGTGAGGCGGCCGAGGCCCGAGTTAGGCTGTTGCGCCGCAGGAAAGGAAAGTGTCTTTAAGATAAACAGACGTAATTATTAATTATGGTATACAAACTAAGTTGCCAGTAGCTCAGAACACTATTGTCACCGTCAACTGACGTAAAGGCCACGTAGCTGGGAAAAATATGGAAGGCAGAGCTCTATTTTATGATGCTACAAAGTCCGTCCCCCGATTCTTCATCGCCCTCCGCCTTCAGGACTCACTAAAGGAGTACTGATGACGTAAGCAAGCTGTTTGCGTATGTTCTGTGAACCTATACGAACATAACGCGATAAGCTGAAAGCGATTTCGTGTCAGCACAAAGTATGATTTTCCAGGATTGTCGGTTAGGAAGGAACGTGAGGAGCGTCCATTCTTATTCCATCTATTCAGGATCATGCCATTGTAACGACACTTGGTGTGCTACCAAACATATTGACGAGCTTTGGCTTAGTACGTCCAAATGCTGAATTCTAGCATCCTGCAGCATACACAACACCAACCATCGCCCAACTTGAAAGTAAAAAATTATTCATTTGTTTAAGCATTTTGAAACAATAAACTTTGACACAACCGCATATTACGTGCCGTACGTAACAAAAGGTGTTGCCGTCATATTGGTTATGACATTATGAAGATGGAGGCACTATTTTACTTCGAAAGACCGTAACATAACATGGTGCATGGTGTTTATAGACAAAAGGTCACGAGGTGACGTACTCAGCTGTGCGGAAAAGTTGGGTACGGCTCTGTGCTTCAGTAGATTTAACGGGATGTTTCTGTATTCGTGACAAATTTTCAGTCCAATTGTGTTCTACAGGTATCTTCTCCCTATCGCTGTGTCAGTGTCCATGACGTACAGCACGAGACCAGATAGCCCGCAACTTGTTCTTGACGGTTTACAGAATTGATGTGCTCAGTGCTTCCCAGTGCTTCCCAGTGGTACCTACACAAACGTAAGCCTATAAGAGCAGGACTTAGAGCGAAGTTTCAAGTCGCAGAATTAAGTCTGTGAGGTTACATAAATTGCGTGTATTGTGCTGTGCATGCGACAGTGTAACGAGGGGCTTGATTTTGAACAGATTGTTTTAGATTTGTGAGTTGTTCCAAAACTAACAAAAATTCCCACCCTTTACCCGGATTTTTTTAGAATAAATTGTACTTAAGTAATGAAATCTCTCCTTATTAACCCTTCAAAGACGAAACGTATCTGTTTTATATAAGGACTCAGTGCGTACCGCGCTGTAAACACTCCCCACTTCGGTTATAAAAATCAGTCTCTTAATGTTTTATAAGGCAAAAGTTGCTGTTTGTTCTGAGATCCGTACAAAACACATAAACGCAATGTGGGCAGCACGTAGAATTTTTTAATGTTAAACCTGATGGTATGTAAAGTTACCGCTAGGCTTTAAAACGTTAATCCAAATTTACTAATATATTCCGATATAACAAGGAAACAGAACATAGCAAGTAACATTAAAAATATGTTTCATTGTATTCTGCTTCCTCACAGCATTTTGAACAGCTGCGAAACAACGGAAAAACGTGGGATATAGGTTGTTTATGCACTATAAAAGGCAGTGTTTGTGGTTACGTAGGAACTGGGTCAGAATATAAGAAGCGAAGGACGGTGTAGGGACAGAATAGTCTTATATAGCAGATTTTACACGCGCACACACACACACACACACACACATATATATATATATATGAAACGAATTATGTGCAGTAAATAATTTGCCGATGGCAAGACGACCTTTTGAACCCGCTTATTCTCGTGTGACAGTCTGTTAAAGCCGTTTTTGTGGATCTGGAATACATTTCTTTTGACAAAAAATTGTAAAATTTGCTTTTTTATTTATCGTACGTGACTCTGATTTGCGTAGCGACTATTGGTACACCTGTAATTTAAACAAGGTGCCGAAATTGGAATGCTATGGTGGCGTGGATTTAAAACACACGAGTATATGTTTGAAAATTTTAGCGGATACCTTGAAAGAAAAGGGCACTTGTGAAAATTTGTTATATTTGGAAGTATGATATTAAAGTTAATATTAATGGAATGTTTTCTAGTATGTGGAATGGATTAATCTGTCTCAGTGCACGGTTTAGTGTTGTGTTCTTTCGGACGTGGCAGTGAAACTAAGGTTTATGTAAAAAATTAAAGGTAAAAGTCCACCCTGTAGTCTGCCATGAAGGCACAGAGAGGGAATGGAGTTAAGCTCGACTCTTTCTTCAACTTCGGCGCTAGATGGGGATGGCTGCTTACCGTCACGCCCCGGCCGCTTTAGCCCTTGGAAAGAAACTCGGCGCCTATTGTACAGGAAGCTGTGTGGGCCCCAGGGCTTGTCTGGACGGGTGGGGAAAATGTTGTCCCCACCGGGATTCGATCCCCGGGCCGTCCAGCTGTAGCGCGTCCTTATACCGGCTACGCTATCCCGGTCCCCAGGCTTATATAAATGGCGAGGAATTACTGCCCCAGACGAGGGACTGTTACAAATTGATACTCAGCGGTGTCACTTCTCTTTGCACGAGCATCGATTTCAGATATCCCTCTTACCATTTATGGTCAGCATCACCACCAGAAGGTGCTGCCACCTCATTTTGCTTCATCTTTGTTACGCTTCACTTCACCTTCTTCCTCACTGTATCTCTCTATCACTGATTAAAGGCACATAACAGAAGCAGCTCGTCGCTTTGTCTCTCATGACGTCACTTCCATCACCGAGCAAAACCCTCGACGTCATATCTCTTCGCGCGTAATCGGACAGCGCCTCGGCACGGACTGCGTGAGTAGACGGTCCACTTCGGGCTTTGCCTTAGGGCGTCTTGACTTTGTTCTAGCCCACGTTCTAAGGGCAGTAATGGATTTAAAAATGAGTCACAAAACAATGTAAATAGGCTAAATTCAGTTCGAGGTGATGTACTCACAGCGCTGCCGAAAAATTTAAATCTTATTGGATGTTTTGGATGTTACACTATTGGTCAATATTCACCACAGATTCGGGGAGGCTTATTGCCTCTGTATTCAGGTATAACACTCCTCTGAAAATGTGGGTTTCCGGGAGGAACGTAACTCAGATTTGTGTCTAATACTCATTCAAATGACACACTGTTCTCGCATTCATTACACCATGACCATACGCTTGTATCAGGTTTGGTGAGTTTTTATAGGGGAAATACAATTTCTCATGACAGTCATATCACACTAAGAATTTATTTCCGGGATAGCTCAGTCGGTATAGCGACTCGCAAGGACGGTACGGTCCGGGGATCGAATCCCTGTGGGGGCTAGGTTTTCCCCACCCGTCCATACCGGCCCTAGGGCCCCCCCCCACCCAGCCTTCTGCACAATGGGTACCGGGTCTCTTTCCAAGGGGTAAAGCGACGGGGGCGTGGTGTTGACCGTCCATCCCATCTAGTGTTGAGGTTAAAGAAAGAGTAAAGCTATACCTCTATTCCCCCTCTGGGCAATCATGGCCTGTTATAGGGTGAACTTATGCTAAGAATTCCTTCTCGGCACCAAGTTCCTAGGTTGCACAAAACTATATAACCTGTCGTATTAAAATGTGACAGGTAGGACTTTTATCGTGAGAACCTGACTGTACACAGAGACGTATTTTTAAACGTGTAAAAGTAGGAAAGTAAAAAGTTAAAGCAGTCCCATTACAGGCCTGGACAGGCCCTGAGGGTTCCAGGAGGTTGAGGCTCCCAGATTTCTAGACAATCGGCACATGAAGATGGTAGGTTGTCAGCCCAACGCACCCCCCCAGGAAATATTCCTGGTACTCATTTCTGTTAGAGGCTGAGTCGACCCCAGGGCCATAGTGCGACCGACAGGATTATGTCAATGAAAAATCCATTGACACCATCGGGAATCGAACCCGCGACCTGCCGGTTTGTAGCGCAGTGCCTCAACCAACTGCGCCACCGCGGCCCCCAAAATTAGGAAAGTGAAAGCCACAAATACCAGTAATTCTGGTAATTTCTTAACAAACAAAGGCTCTTTTTGGCTCATATCGAAATCTGTCTGTATCCGTTACGCAACAACAAACATTAAATCAGGAGCCGTTCGATTTCCATTCCATCTGAAATGAAAATGTGGAGTCCAGTCTCCCGTGAATGATGCTGTTTCTCACGCCTGCTTCAGTCTGGATTACCGAAGTGTTCATCTGCAGTACAAAGTTCGGAAGTGGCTTAAGGCCAGAGGTTACGGCAAGATACATCCTTCTTTCCTCCCATTGGCTGCTTTCTCGAGAAGTATTTTAACAAAAATGAAAGTTCTTTCAGTGATTGATGGAGGGTCGAACTCTGAATGGCGTCTGTTTGCGTTGTGAAGAGCTGTAAGTCCAGAGAGCGGGAAGCAATAGTTTAGAACAGAAACTTTGATCAGACGCTGCATTAACGGCAGTGAGATGTGGCGTGTGATACTGTCTTCTGAAACACTGAGTGCTCTCTGGGAAGCTTATAGTTGTTCAGCTCCTCAGGAAATCCAACGAAATTTATGGCACCCAAATTTTTATTGCCACATTTATAGAAATCAGCCACTTGCCTATTCGTAGCCAGACGCACCCGGGCAGCACCCTATTTCTCTATTCCTTTGAAAACTTCCCTTAATCTAATGGATATTTAAAAATTGAATTCCAATTTCACGGAAAACACATTTCCTCGCCATTAGTATAACGAACTAGACAATTCTTTTAGGGGAAGGATTCCTGTTTATTCTGAAAATATTACAAACACGGCTAGAAAGTGTATTATGTCTTTAAAACAAGACAGTTTTGAAACTGAAGCATCTTGTACATATTGTAGTAACGGTGATTTAAGGGAGTGGGGTTCCAATTCCCAAATCTCATGTAAATTTTTGTCATTTTTTTTTCAAATAATCCATCCAGGCCCTATGCACCTTTCAGAAATTATTTCAGCCCCCATTTCAACCCCAAGATGATGACCCCCCTTATCAGATGTCCATGACCACTTATTCAACATCTCAGTTACTTTACATATTCTTAGGCTGCATCCGTCTGCGTCGTGGAGTGGTGCCTGGGGCCCACTGAACGTCATGGAAATGCAGAGAGAGGTTTACGAAGTTTTTTAACTTTCGGGTGCAAAGTGTGTTAACTTCTATACAACTACGTTCGTTGAATCATCGTAAGAATAAGCAATGTAAAAGTCACAGTTGTATAGCTTTAAATTTCCATTGAACTGTAGAATAATATGGTTTTGAAATAAAATAACGTCAGACGTACTTAGATGAGATCACCTTTCATGGTAGTCTAACTGTACAGTCTCAGCAAGCAACGAACCGTACCTAGCACTGCACTGTAACAGAAGGGTGTCACAAATAATTGTAACAAGTTCATACCTCTGCGTAAAAATCTGAATACAATTCAGGTCACAGTCACTCCACTTTTTCAGTTTCGGAAAATATGTCACTCGCTGACAGAATACTGACTGTTTAAATTTTAAACGGTCAGGGTTCTTCTTTAAAGTTGAAAGCACAGTGAATGTTCTTGTACCGCCTGCTGCAGTACACAGTGACACTGCACTTAGCCCGACAGGTTGTGTGTACGTGTTCTGCACAGTTCTAACAGTAAACAGAAACTCTTGTCATAAGTAATACTAATGTTTTAAATTTAATACCAAGAAATGAGCGAGATATGATACATATATGAAGTATATTAGAGACCCCGAGTTTTTCCTTTGTATTCTCGTAGTTATAAATTGTTTTGCCTGTTATGTGTTCGCAGATTTTGTGTTATATATATCATGTACCTTGTCATAAATTTAATACCAACCGACATATGTGCCAGTTGAAATACATGTATAAATATATTAGAGACCCTGTAATATACTTTATACTTGTATTGTATAAAATATATTAGAGACCCTGTAATATACTTGATACATGTATTGTATAAAATATAGTAGAGACTCTGTAGTATGCTTTATACATGTATTGTATTAAAATATATTAGATACTCTGTAATATGTTTATACATGTATTTTATAAAATATATTAGAGACTCTGTATTATACTTTATACTTGTATTGTATAAAATATATTAGAGACTCTGTAATATACTTTATACATGTATTGTATAAAATATATTAGAGACTCTGTAATATACTTTATACTTGTACTGTATAAATTATATTAGATACTCCGTAATATACTTTATACTTGTATGAAATATATTAGATACCCCGTAATATATTTTATACTTGTATTATATAAAATATATTAGAGACTCTGTAATATACTTTATACTTCCATTGTATAAAATATATTAGGTACTCTGTGATGTACTTTATACTTGTGTTGTATAAAATATATTAGATGCTAGAGCCTCTGTAATGTACTTTATACATATGTTTTATCTGGTGCATTAGTTGGTTGGTATTAAATTTATGACAAGGTGCGTGGTGTGTGTAATATAAACAATAAGTTTTGTCTGCATATTGAAGAGATGACGTGTTTTCTGTGCGGTAGGAACTGATTGTTTTGAGGCTGTATTGTGTTACCGCAGCTGATTAGACATCCTGTGCCATTGCACTAGGAGGTCAGCAAGTTTACATTTTTTGCTATGTGCTGAGTGCTGTGTTCAGCCGTCCCAGAAGAATTTTTACTTTCCAGGAAGACGGATATTAAGTGACAAATGCTGGCAATTACAGTTAATCCCGCAGTAATTTGTAGTAGGGCGTAGGATAAGGAAATGTTAATTTGTGTTAGCAGAACCAACAAAGAATAATAGAGTTAAATGCATTTAGAAGTTAAACATTTCGCTTTCTCAGTACCAAAGCTGTAGTCTTTTGTTGCTAATCCAAAGTTTCGAGATTTTGTGTTGAGAGTTTACACTTCATACATGAGAAGGAAAGTAAGAAAGAAAGATGTCGTTACGTTGCAAGGATTCCATTCTTTAAGTCGCAATATATAGTCCCTATTTGCAGGAAAGGACTGTTGTTAGTCACCCTTGCTACACGAGGAAAGGAAATTAGGCTTTATTTCAGCCGTTGAAAACAGATGTTAATTGTACTGCCATGGCAGTATCCTAAATTGGAGCAGGAAAGCGGTGCAAAAGCGGTGCACGTAACACAAAGTTCAGCAGACAGTTTAATCCTTTGAAGACATATAAATGTGCACTATAAGGTTGAGTGATTTTACGCTTCCGCCGCTATGTAAATGGGATCTTCGCTCTTCTGGGGTGTTATACAGCCTAGACTGGAAGTTAGGAACCGATGTTGTGGTACAACCTCTCAATCCGATTTGCAAAAGGTCAAGAAAATGGGATTGATTGTCTCGAAACGTCTGTAACTATCTGCCAATCTACGCTGCATAACATCCCAGAAGAGTCAGGATCTTATGTTTGAAGTTTCAGTTCGTATCTTGCAGAGGTAAAATGTACTACCATTAGAGGACAAGTATGTGAGTGCTGTGTGTGATTGCAGTAGCTCTTTATTGTAGGAATTTTGCAGAATATACGTATATGGTATGTCCTCGGTAACACGCACGTACGGACAGCTTTAAGCGAGATTTGTTTTCCTTTTACAATTATACGGTATCAGGCCTCGGAACGTAAAAAAGTGTAACTTTTTTGAAAAAGTGTTTAGTGTGGTAAAAGCTTGGTATGGACATTTTCGTTATATATAGTTGCTCGCAATCTATCCCGCTCACAATTTTATTTGTATTTACAGTCTCACAATTTTACGTAATAATATAAGGAAATAAGGAGTGGTTACACATTAAACATTCCTTCAAACAAGAGCACGCATTTTAAAAATGCGAATGTAAAGCTTCCCTCCGACGCTGAATATCTGGAGCAAAACTTGCACTCGCACCCGGAACTACTAGCCCGTTAAAGACGAAGCATATCTATTTTATATATAAGGACTCAGTTCGTACCGCGCAGTAAACACTCTCATTCTGGATTATAAAAACCAGTCAGTTAATGCTGTATAGGGAAATAATCGGTGTTTGTGCTGAGATCCGTACAAAACACATAAAGGCAATGTAGGCACCACGTAGAATTTTTTAATGTTAAACCTGGTGGTATGTAATGTTACCGCTAGGCTTTAAAATTTTAACATACTCTTTTAATCTTAACTATTTCAATGCTATCTTTTTAAAGTTCTTTACTGGTTGTAATTTTTGACTACTGATCTTGGCTTATCCTGTACTTGTATATATCTGTATGGGTCTCAAAACGCGCGGTATTTATTTCCCTAAACAACGTACAGTTGTTGGTATTTGTGACCGAAGAGTAGCGTGTTAAATGGAAGGCAGGATATGCAGCAGGTTTCAGGAAGTTAAAGAATTATCTCATTATTATTCTGTCTTTATCCCATCTGAAGACAGCTCAGCCTTACAGCTGCACGTCTTACTGCTCAGTTTATGTGCACACCTGTCCTAATGTACCTCAGGTTGTCATGTTTGTGTGTTACAGTTTCTCACTTTGCATCACATAAATTGTGACACAGTTTTTTGTTCGGTTCTTGAAATATTATTTGGATTACGGAGCCAAAAAGGGTAAGATGAATTGTATTGGTAATAACGTTTCTTATAAATACAAAGACGTAAAAATGTCTTAGTTCGAAAATCTGAATGTAAAGGGCTGCTTGTGGAAACTAAGCGTAGGTAGGAGGAGGACACGGTATATGCTTAAATTCCTCAGACAGAAAATCAGTCACAACCAACAATTCTCTTTGCTTTATTAATAATTAATGATTTTCTCTCTGAGGAACTGAAGTATGTAATAAAGCAAAGAAAAGTGTTGGTCGTGACTGGTTTTCTGTCTGAGGAACTGAAGTATGTAATAAAGCAAAGAAAAATTTTGGTCGTGACTGATTTTCTCTCTGAGGAACTGAAGTATGTAATAAAGCAAAGAAAAATTTTGGTCGTGACTGATTTTCTCTCTGAGGAACTGAAGTATGTAACAAAGCAAAGAAAAATTTTGGTCGTGACTGATTTTCTCTCTGAGGAACTGAAGTATGTAATAAAGCAAAGAAAAATTTTGGTCGTGACTGATTTTCTCTCTGAGGAACTGAAGTATATAATAAAGCAAAGAAAAATTTTGGTCGTGACTGATTTTCTCTCTGAGGAACTGAAGTATATAAAAAGCAAAGAAAAATTTTGGTCGTGACTGATTTCCTCTCTGAGGAACTGAAATATGTACCTTTTATACATACGCCAACTGGGATGTTCAACATCAAATTTAGGAGGACATGTTAAAATTTATCTCAAATATGATCAGGACAAAATTTAGTCTACGTTCTTTTGTGGGCACGGTGAGGAACATTTCGGCAGTCTGGAAGGTGATAGGCTCCTTGAACATCTAAGCAACTGTCAGATTTACAGAGAGCACGCTGATGCATGGAGTTTTTTTGAAGCGTGAAGGACCCCGCAGCAGACGCTACGGACGCACTGCAGCCATGGTGCTTATTGTGCAACCCTATGATGAAGATGACGATGATGATTCTTTTTTGTCCTTTTCCTAGTAATGGAGCACCGGTGGAATGAAATTGACAGGGGAAAACCGAAGAACTCGGGGGAAAAAACCTCTCCCAGTGCCACTTTGTCCACCACAAAATCCCACATGGACTTACCCGGAATCGAACCCGGGTCTCCGCGGTGGGAGGCCGGCGGCTAACCGCCTGGGCCATGGCACGGCCTGCATGGGGTTAATTTGTTGTTAGGTTAATTTATCTTTATTAATGCCATGAATTCTTCAGTATCAGAAGTTGTAAGTTCATTAATGAAATACCCTTTTTTCTTTTGTTTTGCAGGTACGGACTACTTCCATATTTACCCATGCAGCTTTGCGGTGAGTCTGTAAAATATTATACTCTGAAATGAGGCACTTTGTATGCGCTTTACGTCACTCTGTTTTGACTCAAACATGAACTGCTGTTCTTATAAAGGAATGTGCAGTCTCATTCGGAAACCTCGCAGCGTAGCTGAAAGATTGTCCTTCAACACAATATACGGTGCTTTAAATTCGCGCACTTCATCCATACAGAATTTAGAGTTATGTTTAGCTAACTTCCTTGCTGGATGGGTTAAAAATTGTGCTTTAGATACGGGAAATCAGGGTTCAGATGTCAGCCTAGAGTGCCCTTAAGCTGACGGAGTTTATTCGTGATTTTTCTTCAGCTTTTGTAGGCAGATGGCGGGAAAGTAATCCGTCTGTCCGAATTTATTAGCGCTGCTCCAATCGGCGCATATACCCCAAATTTGATATTATAGATTTCTATGAATATGAATTTGGTTAAAATCGGACAAAAATGTAGGGCACCTTACTTGAAGACCTGAGTAAATGTTGTCGGCGGCGACAGTAAGTTGCCGTAAAAGCGCTCTGTTCGAGTAAAATGATATCAGGTTGTTAGGATAGCCAAGGAGGTATAAATATTAAGCGAACGTCCCACAATGTTACATTGTACTTACATGGTCTATCTTGTTCTGCAATTCTCAATATAAGCAACTCCGGTTATTTCCCAAACAGAATGAAAAGTTTAGCCTTTATACTGGAGTAACAGAGTTGAAGTTTGCTTTTACTCAGTCATATTATCTTAAAGTTTTATATACCGGGTGGTGCAGTAGCCCCTTTGCAGTCAATGTTTAATATGTTTCCTGTAGTGTGAAGTGACGTTCGCGACACCATGTAACTTATTATATGGATGATTTACGGTGACCCGTTTAGCTTTCGCACGTTTCATTCATGTACTTAACACCAAACTTCTGACGAACAGTATCATATATTCCTTTAAAGCGGAACCATTTCGCGATAAGAAACACTTTAGCGCCATTCTTCGTATTTAATCTGAAGGAACGAGTACGTGTTGAGACTGTGGCACGCGAGTTGTTGCTGATATAAATACACTCTATATTACACTACGGCCGTCTACATTCTTAGCGTTGCTGGAAATCAATATGTAATTTTCGTGTCGTGATGTAATCACAGTCTTAAATTGGATGTTGATTTTGTTCTAGATAACGAATTCTGGCACTAATTTTATTCTTTCTAACATATTTTTAAAATATTTAACCTAAGCCATACTGTACGACTGGGACATGCCGTAATTTTGTTCATTGGATTCTTTAAAAATTATGGGCAAGATTTTATAATACACCCTGTACATTTTATTCTTTATTAGGGGAGTCCTCTTTACGCTATTCGTCGCTCATTCAAGCTGTCCTTCTGTCGCTGTTCTTCCAGTTCTGCATATCTTTGCTAACGCGTTGTGCCTGTCTTCTTTTTAGCTGAGTGGCTTGGTTAGGTATTTTTTGCCGCGAAAATTTTTTCTGTTGAAATATGTAGATAGTAATTAAATACGTACGTGTTTTATATAGAATCCACTCCTCTGGTCGTACGGTTCCTGAAGTAACTAAACAAAAGTGAGACGTACAGTAATGTTTGAAGGCTGCGTGTATCTCATAAGTTGTTGGTCGTTATTTACTTGGGCTTCATACTTGAAGCGGGGTGCTTTGTGCACGATATGTTACTTTGAGGGATAAATTGAAATGTTTATATGAGCTATAAAAGTTCCGTATCTCCAAAAAGAATCAATTCTGTGAGTGAATTGAAATTCAAAGCCTGTGGCCAGAGCCAAAACTCGTTTTGGGAATTCAACACGCGTGGCTCTGTGGGCCGCACTGTACGTCTCTTTGCAGGAGACTCTATGGGAGGAAGTTTTAAGTTAGTTCCGCAGTCCGCAGAACGAACCACGATTTGGGGGGGGGGGGGAATCAGCCAGGCGTCTTTGTGATTCATATGGGCTCATTGCAAACCACAAGTGCGGTGCTGTGCCCAGAGGTCATTGCGGTGCGTCAGAATGTACGCGGTGAACACCACGTACAGTGCACGCTATAAACAGGCTAATGACGGTAATTACACGGGCGCGTTATAAAAGTACACGAATGCAATTGCTGGAAATAATGACTTCCATCTGTATTAATCAAGACCGCCTTAATTTTTTTTGATGCGATTAGAAATATGAAAGGTAAAATTATTTGCCTTTCCTGCGGCGCAATAGCCCAAATTGGGCCCATGCCGCCTCACTGTAGAGCTTTCTAGACCACACACACACACACACACACACACACACACACACACACACACACACAGCCGGTAGGGCTCCTCTGAACGGGTGATCAGCCCGTCGCAGAGACCTCTACCTGACAACACACACTCACAACAGACAGACATCCATGATCCTGGAGGGATTCGAACCCACGATTCCAACAAGCGAGCAGCCGCAGACCCGCGCCTTAGGCCGCGCCGCCCCTGGGATCGGCAGAAGTATAATTTTACCTTGCCGGTGCCAGTGGCCGCGCGGTCTAAAGCGTGGGTGTGTTGCCACTCGCTTGCTGGGATTGCGGGTTCGAATCCCTCCAGCGTCATGGTTGTCTGTCTCTTGTGAGTGTTGCCTGTTGCGTTCAGGTAGCGGTCTCTGCGTCGGGCTTATCACCCGTCCAGAGGAGCCCTACCGAGTGTGGTGTGTGTCTGAGTGTGATCGTGAAGCCTCAATACTGAGGAGGCCCTGGCCCACTGAGGGCTGTTGCACCATTTAAAAGAAAATTACACCCGTGCCTTGAGATCTGCGCTCTTCTGGGGTGTTACGCAGCGTCGAATGGTAATCCTTTGCGGACGTTTCGGGACAACGTATAGCCCCCATCTTCAAGGATCAAGAAGTCCAAGTCTTGACCATAGAAGATGGGACCGATACGTTGTCCCGAAACGTCGGTAAAGGATTACCATTCGACGCTGCGTAACACCTCAGAAGAATGCACATCTCATCAGCATCGCGGCGGAAGCTTCAAATCACGGATACACGTGTGCTTATTAAAAAACGCGCTATGAAGGGATACGTGTGAATGGAGGTGTAGTTCCTCGCATTCTTTACCTAGAAATTGGATTTAGATGGGTAGTTAGCTTTACGCACCCACTCGCCTTACCTCTGGGAACATCACCCTGCTGATCATTGACCAGAAGGTTAAGTGGACCTCAGAGCCAGCATGAATGCTGTTGGAAAAAAGTCTGTTTTATTTATTTCTAAAGGAAGTAAATCAAAATGCTTTAATCCCGTGTACATTTAGAGACATGAAATTTATTTAAATAATACATAAAAAGGCATATCATACCACGCAGTGAAAACTCTGCTTCTTCACTCTAAATTAAAACTGGGTAATGGAAAAATGACCTCGTATATGGAGAAATTTAGTATTTATTTTAACATCTGAATTTTTCAAGTTGTAAAAATTCTTAATTTGATGTTCTGGGGCAGTTCAGAGTTGGTACTCACACTACAACCCACAAGGGCGCAAAGTATTTAATATTTACGGCTGAAATAAGATTTCCTGAATTTGGGATTTTAGTACAGTCCTAATTCTTAGAGACCAATTATCTGTGGCAAAAGAACTTAACAGTCTAGACAAAGTACAGTCCCAGCGTTTTCGCTCTGTTATTGAATCTTCATGTAAAGTTTGTTAACAGTTGTGAGAGACGTACGGTTCACTGCGCACTGTGTTGTCGTCGTGCTGGAGACGTAGTGTTTCCTGTGAGGCAGAGTCTCTGTTTTCAGTATTGTTCAGATGAAATTCATCCTTTACAGAAATAATAACACCAACTACTGCACCAAAATGTACATAATTTTATTTGTAAAAGTCTCCTACATGTTTCGACCCTGTTGGGCCATCTTCAGGGAGAATAATATTGATACACTATGGTTACGTTTTTACAGTTAATTGTAGAAAGGCAACCATAGTGTATCAATATTTTTCTCCCTGAAGATGGCAGGGCATATTCGCACTTAACCGTAGAAAGGCAACCATAGTGTATCGATATTATTCTCCCTGAAGATGGCAGGGCACATTCGCACTTAACCGTAGAAAGGCAACCATAGTGTATCAATATTATTCTCCCTGAAGTTGGTCCAGCAGTGTCGAAACATGTAGGAGACTTTTACAAATAAAATTATACATATGTTGATGCATCAGGTGGTGTTATTATTTCGTATAATACAGTGCACGGACATGGAACATATTAAATTCATGCTTTACAAGTTTAATTAACACTTCCTCCCCGATTCATCAGTGCCTGTGGATACTTCACAATGAGTATGCCTATCTATTCCAATTTCTCTTCATTCGACCACATCTTTTCCTTTTTAATATTATTATATAGCTACATGTTTCGGCCTATGAGTGGCCATCGTCAGGCATACAATACGAAATATAGAAGAAAAGTGTCAAGGTTGAGGCCTCCCAGTTTTACATAGAAGTGAGTAATCACAGAGTTTTTGCAAGTATGTGTTAGTTATATAACAAAAGGTACACAGTGTCTGTTATTACGTAAACACAACGGGATGGGACATTTTAAAATTGAGTATGACTATTGCCAACCTCCACGGCCTGTCGCATTCGACGGCTCAGGACTGGGCCTCTCAAACACGACGGCGTAAAATACGTGAGGTTTCATGTTACAAGAAATTTTTCGTCACTTTCGCCTTCTTTATTTTAAATTTGAAATTCTAATTCTTTCCCTCTTAGTGTACTTTGTCATGGAAATAACACAAAGACGTCCGCTGTGTTTGTCTCTTTCTTATTTCTTCCCCGTCCTTCTTGCTTTTATTCATACATTATTCCTTTTATTCTTAAATTCGATCCTCAGCCTTCTCTTTTATATTCTGTTGCCTTAGAAACCTCTCTTGCATGTCTCATTTTTAATGACAAATCTGTTGTAGCAGTAATTTTCTCTGTTATCCTTACGTCTTTGGTTGGTACATACTAGCAGTTAGTAGAAACGTACTGTTTCAGCTATGTACGGGACTGCTTTATAAATGTGATCGTGTGTCTTAATTCGGTGTCAGACTGGCTGGCTGGCTGGCTGACTGACTGACATAACGATTTATTGATTGATCGATTTCGTATCTGTGTGGCTGAGCATCTAGCTTCTGGTGCACTAGGCTGTCCGATCGCGCTCTGTGCAGTGTTGGCGTCAGTAATGTTATGAATAATAATAATAATATTATTATTATTATTATTTCTTACCGTTTTCACCCGGTGGCAGCAGCCTTACACCAGTACAGACACCACAGTACAATAACACATACATAAAGGGAACAGCACAATTACAGTACACGCATTGGCAGTTCACCCACACAATATAATGTGCCTACACTAATAAAATCTACCTTCACAAATACCACATACCCAAACATTACAAAATACTCACACAAATACGATATACCCGTAAAATACAATACACCTACACAAATACAATATACCTACCCAAATAAAATATACCTACCCAAATACAATATACTCACACAACATAATATACGTACACAAATACAATACAATACTGTATACCCATACAAATACAACGTAATATTCACACACAAATACAATATACCCACACACACACACACACACAAACACACACACACACACACGTTTCAGAACACCTTCACATCACTTCACTTATTTACACACAACACTTTACTTCACATCACTTCACTTATTTACACACTACACTTCACTTCACATCACTTCACTTATTTACACACTACACTTCACATCACTTTACTTATTTACGCACACTTCACATCACTTCACTATTTACACACTACACTTCACATCACATCACTTCACTTATTTACACACTACACTTCATTTCACATCACTTCACTTATTTACACACAACACTTCATTTCACATCACTTCACTTATTTACACACTACACTTCACTTATTTACACACTACGCTTCACATCACATCACATCACATCACTTCACTTATTTACACACTACACTTCACTTCACATCACTTCACTTATTTACACACTACACTTCACTTCACATCACTTCACTTATTTACACACAACACTTCACTTCACGTCATTTCACTTATATACACACAAAACCCCACTTGACTTCCATTTGCTTGTAACTGCCTTCTTAACTCTCTTCCTAAAAGTGCTTAATTTACAGGGGAAAGACGCCAGTAAGTCTGCAGGTAGTTGGTTCCAGTTTTTAATGGTCCTATTTACGAACGAATATTTACCAACATCGATTCGCACTGTATGGCAAGACACGGCACGACACGGCAAAAACCAGCGTGCATTCACATCTACCGTCAGGCAAAATATTCTCTTCTCTCAGTCCCAGCGACACTGTCTTTTTGTTGAGCTGTCGCTGACGGACTGATGTGAATTCGAGCAATTGAAAACTATAAAAAGAATATTTTGTCGTGTCGTGTCGTGTCGTGCCGTGTCGTACCATATAATATGAATCGACCCTAAAGGGAAGCCAGCACACTGACTCCTTCCTTTGTCGGATCCATTGGACGCAATGTGACAGCCGGCAATTGAACGTATCGATAAAGGAAGAAAAACCCATTACTTATGGCACGTCCTTTTACTGCAGTCTTCGTGAGATAGCGCATTTGAAAGTAGGTAAATCCGTACTTATTTTGCTGCTTCCATCCAATATGCGTAACGCTGTGGGTCATACTACTCAGCCCGTTAATGCGTCGCCTGATCTAACGCTGAAACCAACTGTACTTTCGAGCGTACTTTATTTACGAATACTTGGCTAAACAGCATTACAATAAATAACGCCCAGATCAAACGCATACACAGTTATAATTATAACTGATATAATTTCGATAATGCAATTTTTGTTTTTTAAATTTTTTGTGGAAAAATAATTATTTGATATTAATTTTTAAGGTAGAAATCATGTATTTAAATTTTGCGCCTGTAAGCGCCAGAGGTAAAATTTTTGCTAGCTTTATTAACCTTTTAAAGCCTAGCGTTAACTTTATGTACCACCAGGTTTAACATTAAAAAATTCTACGTGGTGCCCACATTGCGTTTATGTGTTTTGTACGGATCTCAGAACAAACAGCAACTTTTGCCTTATAAAACATTAAGAGACTGGTTTTTATAACCGAAGTGGAGAGTGTTTACAGCGCGGTACGCACTGAGTCCTTGTGTAAAACAGATACGCTTTGTCTTTAAAGGGTTAATAGTGTGCGGTGATGGGTTTATGGACTTTATCCAGCGTCCGAAGAGTAAAACATTAAAAATATTAAAAGATTAAAATCACAACGTTTCGGAAGATGGCTCTGCTTCCGTCCTCAGGTGAATGGAGGGGGAGAAGAGAAGAACACCTACTCCGGGAGATGGAGGCTAGCTCTGTCTAAGGGGCCCAACTGAGTAGGTGTTCTACTCTTCTCCCCCTCCATTCACTTGAGGAAGGAAGCAGAGCCAGCTTCCGAAACGTTGTGATTTTAATTTTTTAATATTTTAAATATTTTACTCTTCGGACGATGGATACAGCCCATAAACGCATCACCACACAGTATGATACACCATCGTTAAAACCTTTTAGACTTTATTAATAGGCTGAGACACTGTTGTTCTCCGCCCGGGATTTGGCCACTTTCTTTCTTGGAGTCAAATAGACTGCGTGACAGGTAACTTCGAAGCATGAAAGGCAAAAATAAGCAAATTAATGTTTTGTTATCCAATAAAACAGAGCGATTTCGAGTGAGTGTCTTCGGCGTAGCCACAAACTCTGCTGCAGCGCACAGCTATGATAATTGTGGATTCCGTAGGCACTGGCAAGAGTACCGGGTGACATTTTTATCGGTGACCTGTGTGGACGTATCAGTGGGGACCAGAGAACACGGGGGTCAGGTCTGTATATTATATACTTTGTTTGTTAGTTGCAGTTGTACAAAACTTTACCTAAATTCTTGTATTTAAGTAATAAAGAATTCTTTCTCAAGAAAGCCATTGCTGCCAACTTCTCTTGATTTGATTTTTTGTTTTAGAGCTACCAGGTTTCGGCTTTCATGAAGTCATCTTCAGACTGTACGCTTTACAAGAGCAGAATGGTCTCTGCTTAATTTGAGGGGAAGGCAAATTAAGTAGAGACCATTCTGTTTTTGTAAAGCGTAGATCCTGAAGATTACTTCATGAAAGCCGAAACCTGGTAGCTCCAAAATAAAAAATCAGATCAAGAGAGGTTGGCTGTGACTGGACGCTTCCTTGAGGAACAACCCTGTATCTGAGCGCCAACTGGGACGATGAATGTGAGTTTGTAAATAACAAAATTTGAAACAAACAAATCGGCGACAGTTTTGTGCGTGCAAGGAGCCTAAAAGCAGTGTCGGGTGCTGTGAGACAAAGTACTATCTCAGCATTCCTACTAAAGCATTATGCGTCTGTTTACAGCACCATGAAAGAATGTACAAATGCTTCATTGTGTATTTTATTGAACGTCCTACACCAAAATTATCGAAGAAGTTGAAGGTTTGAACAACAGCACGGAATGCCTGTTAAGGAATGTCAGCTTCTTAGATAAATTTCAAATGTGATGTATCAGGAGTATGTATCATACCAGTTATTTCTATGCAAATTACAGTATTCTAGTTCGCGTAAACCGTGTCTTATGGCAGGGAATTGCTAACGTTGCAGAAAGATCGGATAAATCCGACTTCAGCTAGCGCTTTCCTTCCTTTAGCAGGGAGAGAGGCGGTTCCTCTGAAACTTTGGTATCTGTCAAACTACACGGCGTCGCGTTCTCGGCCGTCAGTTATGTAAGCTTCGGTTTATGATGTCTTCCTAAATTCGTTATGAATTTTTCTTTGTTCTACTGGTACCTATGGCTCGCTGAATTCGCAGTTTCCTTAGTTTTGAGTGGAAGATATGAAGCCTGGTACAAATAAGGAGTTAGCAAGGGGCGACCAGTACTGTATGGTGGTGTTTTCGGGTGCCACCGAACACAAATCACCAAAACAACAAACATGTCACACACTCTCTGTCTGTTATTTCAAACGTTTCCCCGCTGAATCCTAATAACTGTACCTTAGCATTCAATTGGTCAGCTAACATCACTGAGACGTGCAAGTCAAATACGTGGAGGTCACTCTCCCGTTATTTTCAAGGCTTGGCGCACAATTTCAAAACTGAAAAACGGATAATATATGTACACGTAAAATTTTCTCATCGTTTAGCCCACAACTAAAATCTTGACGCCCCTGTTATAACTGATCACCAGCTGCGAGGAAGCAGTGTGACTTTGTCTGCAGAAATGTGAAGACGTCGGCCTGTCGTGACGTCACAATCACAGACGATATGTGATAAAACTTAATTACGTAGAATCGGTAACTGTGCTGTCGCAAACATCAGAAGGACGATCACGTCCGAGTTCACAAAAGTGCGTCTGTCTGTCACAGCATCTGTTATTGTATATGAACATGAGGCTTCGTGTGGGCTCAGCGTGACACTCAGATTGGACTGGAGGGTTAGATCCTCCATCATCATCCCCTAATGTCTCTCTTCTTCCCGTTTATTCTTATTGAATTAAGAATGAAATGCACGCAAGTTAACGGGAGAAAATCGAGCAAGATGGCTTTAGAGTTATTACAGTTAATGCGAGATGAAATATGATCCTGAAAAGGGTTTTGTTCTCGAACTGGCATAAAGATACAGATAGCAGCACATGCTGCGTCTAGCAGTAAACCTGTCTTCTCTGCCCCTCAGTTGCTTTACTTAAGGTGCTTTCATTGGGTATTTAACATCAGCACCTCTGACTGCGGCGTAGGTATAATGAAAAGTAATGTAATATTGCTGCCACAACGCGTTTAAATATTTTATAATCTGCTTACGGCAGAACTGGGATAAAGAAAGGTAAAAAAAAAGGTAAAAAGGTAAAGCAGTCCCATTACAGGCCTGGACAGGCCCACAGGGTTCCAGGAGGTTGAGGCTCCCAGATTTCAAGACATTCGGCACGTGAAGGTGGTAAGGTTGTCAGCCCTACGCACCGGCCGCCTTTACCTCCCAGGAAATATTCCTGGTACTCATTTCCGTTAGAGGCTGAGTCGACCCCAGGGCCATAGTGCGACCGACAGGATTATGCCAATGAAAAAAGCCACTGACACCATCGGGCATCGAACCCGCGACCTGCCGGTTTGTAGCGCAGTGCCTCAACCAACTGCGCCACCGCGGCCCCGGGATAAAGAAAGAGTTTTCCTTATTAAGATGGGTAATACTTTTGTTTCTTTAAATTTAAAAAAATAATAAGATAATAAGATTTTGGTGGAGAGATCCGAGGGAAGGCGACCACTTGGGAGACCCAGGCATAGATGGGAGGACAATATTAAAATGGATCTTCAAGAAATGGGATGGGGGCATGGACTGGATTGGGTTGGCAGGATAGAGACAGGTGGCTGGCTCTTGTGAATGCGGTAATGAACCTCCGGGTGCCATAAAATGCGGGGAATTTCTTGACTAACTGAAAAACTGTTAGCTTCTCAAGAAGGTCTCTGCTCCATGCAGTTAGTTAGTTAGTTTAGTTAGTTAGTTAGTTAGTTAGTTAGTCAGTCAGTCAGTCAGCTGGTTAGTTAGTTAGTCAGTTAGTCTGTCAGTCAGCCAGTCAGTCAGTCAGTTAGTCAGTCAGTCATTTAGAAAGAAGAATTGGAGGTATGCTGCAACTGTTCAGCATGTCGGTTTACAGCAGCAACAGTCTTGTGTATCCGATCATACTCCTAAGCTCAATAGACAACACCAAAAACCCCCAATCATTACGAATTAACTGCGGACTTTTGCATCATCTACGGCAGGAAGGTGAGAAGGCGAAGTGCAAGTGTTTGTTGGGGAGTTTGGGTGTGATTAGAATCCCCGTTCTAATTATTTGTGTTGCGTGAGTAAAACGAAATCCTGTGGAACACACAGATGCAATCGGTGGGGGAAAAAAGCGGCCCTCCATTGGTGTGTAGTTTCCGCTAGGCTTTCAAAGGTCGAGGAACGTACGTCCGATTACTCTGTGACTCAGCAGTAACAAAGATGCATTGCCATTGTCGTCAGACATGAAAAGAATTCTTGATAAATTACAGCCTCGCGGCTAATTGCAAAACACATTAAAGCAAAATTTCCGCTTCACTTATTCCTAATTATCTTCCAAATCGTGCCACTGCTGTCACAAGACGGAAGTTCTTTCTAACCCAGCGCCCAAATCGAGCATCGTTTCCCCAGTACTGTTTATTCGGACTCATACTTCTGACTTTATATTCATGCTACTAGGAGCTGGGGAAACGTAGTCGGTGTGTCGGGTACGCTACGTGCCGGACCGTCTGGTGCTGGAATGCCAGTGTGGAGGTGAGAGATTTTTTTCTGATTTCAAAAACGTCCAGACTGGCTTTGGGACACACCCAGTCTGCTATTAAAAGGATACCAGTGTTCTTTCTCGGGGCAAAGCAACTGGGGCGTCAAGTTAGGCCCTCATTTCCACCTAGTAACAAGATTAAGAGGATTTGCAGCCCCTCGAATTAATAAATACCACTGTCCCCTGATCAGAGCCGATCCCAGTGGCCGCGCGGTCTAAGGCGTACGTCTGCGGCTGAGTGCTTGCTGGGATCATGGGTTCGAATCCCACCGGGGGCATGGATGTTTGTCTCTTGTGAGTGTTTGTGTTGTGAGGTAGAGGTCTCTGCGACGGGCCGATCCCTCGTCCAGAGGAGTCCTACCGACTGTGGTGTGTGTCTGAGTGTGATCAAGTGAAAATAAACAACCTCGGCACCTGCTGTGAATAGGTAGGTAGAAGAAGGAAGGACTGAGAAGAAGAAGAAGAAGAAGAAGAAGAAGAAGAAGAAGAAGAAGAAGAAGTGCCGTGNAAGAAGAAGAAGAAGAAGAAGAAGAAGAAGAAGAAGAAGAAGAAGAAGTGCCGTGGTCAGTACTTGCTAAACAGACGTTCAGTAAGGGAAATATGTTTAACTTATCATCAAATATTCAGTTCTAAGTGCGGAAAGTAACAGTAGACAGCAGCGTTTTGTAATTTGGAGGTTTAGGATTTGAAGCTTTCACAGAATATTATGATCAAGAATAATGGCAAAAGGGAAGCATGCGGCTGACCGGGGGGGAGGGGGAGAAAATAAACTTACACAGTTTTTGATGGGTAACCTGAAAGAAAGAAAACACTTGGAAAACATAAGCGGAGATAACAGAACACTATTACATTGAAACTCAAAGACATAGGATAGCAGAGCGTAGAATGGATTATTCTGGCTCAGGATAGGGAGTAGTGTTGGGCTGTTTTAAACGCAATGGTGAAGTTACGAGTTTCATAAAGTACGGGAAATTACTCGATTAGCTGGGGAACCGTCAGCTTGCCGAGAAAGGCTCTGCTTCTTATAGTTAGCCAAATATTTAATGCTAATGCAGCAAATCATTTAATGCTCATAAACTTACATTTAATTAATATAATCATGGCCAGCAAAGTCAATTATAAGAAGAACCAGAAAATATCCATCAGAGGCAACATATACCAACAGCTACATATTTCGGCTTTTAACTAAACCATTATCAGACAGTGAAATGTAAACCAACAATACATTGTTTGGTGTTAAAAGCCCAACATGTGATCGTTGTTTCTGTATAGTACTAATGTGTTGTGTTCGACGGATGCCTATTGATTTTTATCAAAATTCAAACATAGTGCACCCCCCCCCCCCCGATTCCAGCAAAGCAAATATCAAAACTCGGCCAAAATACAGTAACTACTTGACTGCTGTCCGTTGCAGCATAAACACCAAAAGGTACACTGTACACTGTACACTGTACACTGTACACCAGCTTACGTTCTTCAGTTGCCAAACTCTGCTTCACCTCCAGCCTGTCAAAAGACAACTGAACTCCGCCTGGGAACAAACGTTCTTTCGTTCGTTCGTTCTTTCATTCTTAGTCCTTCCCTCTTCTACCTGTTCACAGCAGGTGTCGAGGGTGTTTATTTGCCCTTGGTCACACTCAGACACACACCACAGACGGTAGGACTCCTCTGGACGAGGGATCGGCCCGTCGCAAAGACCTCTACCTGACAACACAAACACTGTACAAGACAAACACCCATGCCCCTGGTGAGATTCGAACCCACGATCCCAGCAAGCGCTCGGCCGCAGACTTACGCCTTAGACCGCGCGGCCACTGGGATCGGCCTGGGAACAAACAGCACTGCTGTTTTCTGTAATAAATTTAGCGCCGTTCACTACCCCTCCCAACTTCATTATGTTTTATATCCTTTCACTTTTTTCAGGCTTTAAATGTTTGAATAATTTATTTAAAGATATTTTTGAAACGACGCTTTGAAAAACACATTTATAAGAAGAAACAGAGCACAGCGGAGACTGCAGGCAGTGAAATGTTGACCCCGCCGTTGTCTTGCTTTGCCGCCCGTAACTGAGGACAAAGCAAACCTCTCTTCGTCACTGCTAAGTTATTAATTGCGCCTCTGGGATATTCACGGACGGGGCAGGCCATGTCTCAGTTGATTCTGAGTACGAAATATGAGACTTCCGTTACGCAGTGCGGCCGCAAATTCCTCTTCCTTAAAAAATTAACATTTCAATTAAATATAATTAAATATGTTTGAATATTTACAAATTATTCATATTTATCTTAAACAAGCTGAAAATCACAATTACAGAACACCATCTCTGTACTCCAGAGAACTGTGCAAACACCACTTCCAACGCTACACAGTCTCAGCAGCTGACGTGTTTTTGGTCCACAGCTATGGTTACTGTACACAGTGGTGGGGCTACGTACTATGTTTGGGCGTTTCCTGTTGCTTAGATACGTTCGAATCATCGGTTGACATTTATTAAGGTGCGTTATTTCTAGTAAAGGAATGTAGAACTCCACTGACTGACATACATTTGAGAAGATGACAAAAATATTTGGGTTTCTTCGCTGCTTATATCGTTGTAATCCTGTTGATGAACCGTTGAGTGTATCTGCTCTTGATATACAAACTGCCTCTTCTATAGGGCACCGCCATATTTATTCTCCAACAAAGAGACTGGAAATACATTTCGTTGGAGAAATGATCTTGTAAAGGAATTTCAGACAGATTTCCCATTATGTGTTGATAATCTGGGCATGACCGTTGGCTGCCATCACATCTGTTTCCAATGATCTCATTTGTTTGCCACATTCTAGAAGCAGCGGGACAGCTGAGGGAGGTTCTGAACGTTTGCGCGTAAAATGCAGTGTCCAAGCCTGGGGCGCTGCTTCATCTTATCTGTGGGGACTGAAATTGAAATTTGGGCTTTTAACCGAGATGTACGTGGTTTTCCTCAATAGGAGTTACATGCCTTACACTACCTTCACTTGGGCCATACACGCAGGTTCCCTTCATATTCACCCTTCGCCCAGGGGCGTAGCTAATCAAGGGAGAGAACTGTGGCCGCCCCAGGGAGTAGAGTTTAAGGGTAGACAAATGGGAAGCAAAATGAACCTTTGAACACAATTTGTTTCATTTTTTGCGCTCAAAAATTTTTAAATTATTGAACTCAAATAAAATGAAATTCAGTATAAAATTGTGGTTCCGTTAAAGTCTATATTTTCCTTTATATGAGACAACTTTGATATCTCTCCCTGGCCGCCAGAAAACCTAGATATGCCACTGTCTTCGCCGATCAACGACCTGTGACGCCCTGTAGTTTGATACGCTGATAGTACCGTAAATGGAACATAAAACCTAAAGCGTCATCAAATAAACGGTGTAAAAGTTAATTCGGTTTCTTTCATTTCGGTTTACCCGGTGTAAACGCAGGTCGTCACTTTGGAAGGAAGTCGGTGAGAATTTGAAGAAAGGCAGAGCCATAGAATCCCTCGAGATACCATCCGCAGTATCCCAGCTTCCTTCCTTTCTGCGCTGCGAGCAGCAGCAAAGACCTGAGAAAGGAAAACGTAACTGTTACAGTGCAGCGCTGCAAGCAGGTAGCAGTACCAGTGCGCTGTTTCTGTCAGAGCAGTAGACGTCTAAACGAGGCTATGCATTTCACATGTAGAGTTATCCAATCACAACTGCCCTTACACGCTGCAAACATCTTAGCTGCTTAACGTACTTCGTGGCACTTGCTGTGGAGACAGGCGAGCTGTGTATTGAGATGTGAGCGGCACTGAGCGTCTGGGCTGCAAGTTTGGTGGGATGAGTTGAGGGGGCTGGTGATGTGACGTCACAATCGGCATACGAGTCACAGGTTGCATAACGTGTAGGTTATCTGCAACAGACAGACAGACAGACAGACGGTACATGAACAGGGGAGGACAAAAAACGCCCTTGTAGGCTGTCACAGCGGAATTTGGTTCTGCAGTCTGGTAATCGATTCCTGATGCCGATAGTGTCTCTGGGCATTCAGGTCTTGTTTATGTGAGAAATTCGATTTGATTCAAAAACTCATTCAGTTGTTGTGGATCCGGTTGTATTCACTTAGAATAAAACGCGCTGTGTTGAACTCCATGCTTCTACATGGTATGGACCAAATTTTAGCCTCTCTCTGTGTTAATCAGTCTACACTGTGGCACTTTTTCCCCCTTCTCGCGTCTGCTTCCTCCGCTTGCCATTCATATCCTTGTGGGACAGGACATGGCTTCAGTAAAACAGTCTTTTTACCTCACATGTGACATGTCATACCCAGACAAATTGAATCCCCGGTTTAGCGTTACTGTATGCAGAGAAGGGGAAGGGCCGGTGTAAAGCCGAGTGTCAGCTTAGCGTGTCGTGTTGTATATATTAGTAGCCTATTTTGCAAAACCGAACCGGGAGCAGTACTGTTTTATGTCATTCCAGCTATACGGCAGTACTTGGTCAGACCGCGGGATGTTAGCAGCAAGTGCTGCTGTTTGTAAAGAAGCAGACAGTTTGATGCTTTGGACTCCAGTAGCAAAACATCGCTGTCAGTTTTCTTATACGTGGGTCAGCTGATCCAAAATTTGAAATCGAGTACACACAGTGCATCATGGTCTTCCAAGCTTAATATTTCCATTTCTCGGGAGACAGAAACGGGGAATTCAGTTGTAAATACAGCCGAACACGGTTATAACGTCATGAAAAGGACTGAATACTTTATGTCGTTGTAAACGAGTGTTGTTATAACCGAGGAGTATAATGTTACGGTTAACAGTGAGGAATTAATTGGTACCATAGAATATGTGACGCTATAGACGAGGTGTCGTATAAACCGATGTCGTTATAACCAGGTTCAACTGTATTATATAGCCATATATTTCGTAGCATAGTGTCGTGTATAGACTTCATCCAGGAAATGAATAGTGTTCACTAACGTGGATATGCAGGTAAAAAGTTCTTGATTTAAGTTTGGGTTGCATCTTGGGGGAAACATAAGGTAAAGAGCCCTTCTCTGCGTTACAGGACTTACAGTGACACTCTTTTTGGGTCGCGACACCCTTAAGAGAGCGGCAGTACTCATTTTTGAAACTTCAGTAGTTACTTGCCGGTTGACACCGCGTAATATTCCGCAAGACTGTAATCTGTATCATTACTGCTGTGAGAACGTTAGATCTCGCGCACTGACAGTCCGTCACAAGAACTAATAAGTTGTTGCCCCTTAGGGAAATAATCTCTGTTTGTTCTGCGATCCGCACCGAACGCACAATGCAATCAACGACACCTGTGCAGAGTTCTTCTGTATTAAAGCAGGCTGTAACTTGTACTAGAGTTTCATCGGGGGCAGGTCATGTAGTCCCAGAGGGGGAGTAGGTCTACTCTTTCTTTAGCCTACGCGCTAGATGGGGCTGGGTGGTCAACGCCAGACCCCGGGCCGCTTTACCCCTAGGAAGGAGCCCCAGTACCCTTTGTACAGGAGGCGGGGTAGGCCCCAGGGTCGGTCTGGACGGTCGCGGAAAGTCTCGCGTCGCCAGGATTCTATCTCCGGACCGTCCATCCCGTAGCGCGTCGCTATACCGGCTGAGCTGTCTCGGGAAAGTGTGCTTGTCATCGCTGTGTTACACGACGAAAACTAGAAAGAGCGTGTTGTTAGCAGCACCATTGTGCTTCTACTGTAACATTTTGGTCCCCACATAACATGGGTTTTCCAAGTGTCTCTGTCCAGTGGATAGCAGTTATGTTTTACATCCCACAATTCGCGGGTTCGGGTCTCTGCCAGGACTGCATATACGAGGTATCCTGATTAAAATTTTAAAGACGAAGCGTATTTGTTTTATATAAGGACTCAGTGCGTACCGCGCTGTAAACACTCTCCACTTCGGTTATAAAAACCAGCCTCTTAATGTTTTATAAGGCAAAAGTTGCTGTTTGTTCTGAGATCCGTACAAAACACATAAACGCAATGTGGGCACCACGTAGAATTTTTTAATGTTAAACCTGGTGGTACGTAAAGTTACCGCTAGGCTTTAAAAGGTTAAATTTTTAATTTTTCTCATTCTCTATGCGGAATAACAAAACGACACCTTAAGTTTGGGGCATGTTAATCTCTTGCATATTTTTCCAATCCGTTGTTGTTTAATCATCCTGCCGTCTGATGCCGCATAGTGTGAACCGCTGACGGCGTCTTGAGGAGCACAAAAACAGAGAAATCAATCAAAGGGAAACGTCGTACAACATCCTCTGCAAATCCAGCATATCGCAGTTGTAGTTCATCATAAATTTAGAAATGGCTGTGGGTGTTGTATATTTCACTATTTACAGCAAAAGTTGCATTACGTACGAGAAGTCTGGTGAGGTATGTAAGGAATTGTGTGGCAATGTTGGTAACAAGTTTTTTCTTAATTAATTAACCATTTAGCGCGTATATGCCATATATACGACAGGTCTGTATCTCACTCGCTGTCACATAAACGTACAGTCCACATATCCTCACCACATGTTTGTGTGCAGGACGAATTAAATCTAAGCATGAAGTGGATTACTTGTTTCCGCAGCTTCCCTGCAGCAACGAGTCAGACCGGTGTGCAACGCCTGCCGCAAGTGTTTAGGCTACACGCTCCACAACCTTGTCGGAGAAGTTGCCGCACGATTACGGCGAACTGCCAGGTACTGACCATTAGAATTTTCCTAGCACTTGTGAATACAAAATTTGCAGTATTATCACGCCTGTTACACTGGCTAAGTATATTAGTTGTGGTAGCCATGTTTAGTGTTGAGTAAATTAGTTTAGGGACAGTGTTGTGGCTGTATAGTATTGCAGAAGATGCTTGTAGTTGGAAGGTGATTCAGGCGTCACTTTCATGAACTTTGCGTAGTATAAATTCGCACAATATTACCGATGTCTCTTCCGTTCCGACGTTTCGGGAATTTCGTCGAAGACACTGCCTGCACCTTACGTAGATTTGGGCAACATGTGCTGGTAACTATATATGTGGAAATTTCGCTTGAGCAACCATTGCTCTTTCATGATCCTTTTTTAGCTTTTTGTAAGATATTTTAGTTATAATTCAATGATTTCATTTAAATTAGATTTTATGAGTGCTGTTAAATATTTTAAATATTATGTTTAAAATATGTTATGGTCTTATGTAACAACCATTCGTTTATTTAGTGAAAAATAATTCGAAAATATTTTGGCTAGCTTTCCATAGCGTGGCCCCTACTTATACCTTACAATACATGGGCGAACATAAGTCAAGTAAAGACGCTTGTGATGGCAAGAGATTCCTCAAAAGCGTTTCGGGTGTGTAGGTGAGAACTATATATACACTGGCCTTGCCCTGTGTGTAATTCTAAACGTTCGAAGCCATAAATTCGTCTCCTCTTCATCTTCTTCTTTCCTTCTTCCAATGCTACTACATCCCTGGGTTCCACTTGAACTGCCCAATGAGCATAAATAACGTGTTTAAAAAGGGCGTCGTGTATTAAAGAAACTGATGTCTTCTCCATTATGCAGCGCATGCTGAAAATTACGTGTATCTTATGGGAATGCCATCTGTTGGTTGCGAAATCCATCAGAAACACGTTACCAGTGAGTAGTGTAAGACTAAGGGTTATTCAGTGTTAACTCATGTGGCATATATATAGTAAGCACTGTGTTTTGCATTATCCTAGAGTGTAAGTCAATAGTAGTGAGATTGTTGGGACTTGTAGTTTTTGGAAGACACTGTCCTGAAATCTTGGTTAGGCGACGGATAGTTTTGTATCTTCCTTCTTATGTCTTTTCTGAACTTTTCCATAAAATTACTGGAATGGTGCCTTGCAAAAGCCTCTGTCCCGCCCTTTCGCATAATTTATAGTGCGTATTGCGTGATAATGCTGTCACTGGCTGCCATACAGGTCTAATTGAAGCTTATAGCAACGTTAATCATTTTACACACAAAATAGGGTACGTATTAAGTTCTTCTTTAGAAGCAAGTCTTTCCAAGCCAATTGAATCTGCACCATAATCTTGCATCTTCCTTCTTTAACTTCCATCCATTTTAATATCATCCTTCAATACCTTTCTACTTCTGTTACCACTCAGTTCTCAATCCTGTCGCCAAGTACCTCTATTCCTGCACTCTGAGAGAAAGCATGATCGACGGTTTGTGGCCAAGCAGCGCCACTTTACGCCGCGCTGCAGCGTGGCAGACGTGGCTGTCGCTGTGCAGCTAATCTAAGATCCTCTGCCAGGCGAAGGGGAATCACTGGCTCGACCGTAGACGGGAGTCGAGCCATCACTGCTGCTTTGACGGGCTGACGCCGCGCGAGCGTGCCTGGAAAGGGAATGATCTGTCAGAGAAACTGGAGTATACGGGGCCGGGGGGGGGGGTGCTGTGATTAATACTGAGCGAAATTAATGGATGTCAGAAGGCTGTAACTGAACGAGATGCTGCATCAAGAACAATACGTGAGCAGGCGTCCTAACTGACAACCCGTCTAAGATCGTAGGTTGTATTTTGAAGCGTGATATTTATCTGAATGATGGTAAAGTCAGTTCGGTTTACATGGCGTCTGCATTAACCCTTTAAAGACGAAGCTTATCTGTTTTATATAAGGACTCAGTGCGTACCGCGCTGTAAACACTCTCCACTTCGGTTATAAAAACCAGTCTCTTAATGTTTTATAAGGCAAAAGTTGCTGTTTGTTCTGAGATCCATACAAAACACATAAACGCAATGTGGACACCACGTAGAATTTTTTAATTTCAAACCTGGTCGTATGTAAAGTTACCGCTAGGCTTTGAAAAGTTAAAAATACCTGCCTGCTAACGGTCTTTTGGGATGAAGTCAGTTCTTCGTGAAATCCCTAAGCAGTATCAACTGTGTGCGTTAAAACTACAGCGTGTTTCATCACCAAAGTGGGCGTTATATGCGGTTAATCTTCTCTAAGTCTCAAATAGGCATGTGCAGCAGTGAACATGAGATGTCAGCTGCTACGTATGTCTGCTGTACCGTATACAAACCTGAAGCTTAGCCCGTACTTTGCCTACGTCACATCACAAGCCGCCAATATCTCGTGGCTTTAGCAAAGTTTCACCCCGCACAGACTTATCTGTGCCACTCCATTCCGAAGACCCGCTATACGTCAACCATCGCCCCTTCGCGTTAGGGCAAAACACATTTGCAGGAGTTACAAGAATTTAACTCACACATTCGGTAGGCAGAACTGCCCTTCCTTCATCCGACATACGATTGATTTTCTTGTCGGTGTCACAATATGCAGTGCATCAACTAAGGTACGAGGAGGTTTATGATTCATATTTATTGCGAAATAGTATTAGGGTGATCAGATCGATGAGGTTGAGGTGGGCGAAATATGTAGCACGAATGGGGATAAACAGAAATGCATTCAGGGCTTAGTGGAGAAGCCTTGAGGAAAGAGACCCCTTAGAATTCGTAGGATTAGGTTTAGGTTGATGTTGAAGTTGGTCCTGAAGAAATGCGAACGCAGGGCATGGACAGGATTCAACTGGCACAGGATGCACATAAATGTCGGGCTTTTATGGCAAAGATAATGAAACTCTGTTGTGTTTAATTTGTTTCGACATTTCAGACGAACATACAGAAAATGTCTGCACGTTTATTGAATTGTTTCGTTTGCTAACAACCAAAAAAACCACCACCACCACCGCCGCCGCCGCCGCCGCCGCCGCCACTTAAGCTCCAAATTGTTCACAACACACTGTATTGTCTATTCTAATGTCGTCCTAATTGCATGTTAAAAGAGGACGCAAAATGCCTGTACAGAGGAACAGCAGCAGGAAATGCGCCGTCAGTTCAGCGCGGGTAGGCACAAAGCGTCACTGACGCCGTTTTCTGCACCATTACTTGCAGGGTCGACAACTTCACACTTCGCGTTAAGTCATCAGTGGCGCCTGTGCAAGCACGCCCGCAGACGCTACTGTCTACAAGTAGATAACGGGGCGTCAGTGTGCGCTGGAACTGTACGCCCTGCACTGACAGCAAATTTCGAGTAATTCGCGGCAAAAGAACCCTCGTCTGTCTGTCCCGTCACAAGGCTGCCTTCTCCCTTTCGCCTCTTTGTTAAGCGTTGATTACGCCGTGCGCTTGGTCAACAGGATACAGCATGCCGGCTGAAGGTGATATCGTGCCCCCGACTGCTAAGCTGTAGACAATGGCCGAAGATTGTGAGAAACTTTATAGAACTCGCACCATAACCTGACATCTATTTTGTAAGAACTTGCCTGAAGTTAAGGTTCCTGCGCAAGGGGAAACTGAATCACGTGCAGTCACACAGCCTAGTAGCAGTGTTCACGGTGAAAATAACAGTAGCGTCGCGTAACGTTTCTGTTCGCAAGCACAAGTACCCGTTCTTCGTCCGGGATCTGGTTACTTTTTCTCAATATGACAGTACCAAAAGCTACAGATTTAAAGAAGAAGTAATATGTCAGTCACAAGACAAGTTTACTCGCGTAACCAGCAAAATAATGGGATTAGGATTCGCGTCACCTCTAAACCCTTTACCGAAATGCTTGCACATAGCCTTAATTGTTGAAGCTGCAACATGTTTCGGTATTACTTTTAAATACTCTTGGGGAATGAGCAAATACTTTCATACAAGACATACTAGCCACAAGCTTGCCATATTTAGACAATAAACTATTTCATACATCTGACCAGCCTCATTGTTTTGAGGTAAAAATTCAATTGTTTCCTTATCAGTGCCACCATGGTTACTGAGTCAGTATGGAAGCTCTGCGCAGTCGCATATTCTTCCTTTGAAAGGTCTATTTTAATAGTTTACCCCTGCTGCAACTACTTCCCACAACTTCACTCTTTCGTTCAGAAATTTGCAATGAAACTTTATTTTACTGTCTTCCACGTGCACGCTATTCATCCTGCCGTCCTCGTCTCCTGGGTTTCAGATACGAAATGGCAAAGCGGAAGTAGTAACAGGATACGTGTATTTAAATGACCACACCAAGAAAAACTGTGGATGGTAAAGCTCCACAAATTTGTAACCTCGGTAAAAGATGGAAGTCATTTATATATTCGACAAACTTGTACGCAATCAGTTTCATGATATCCAAGTTAAACTTAAATTGAAGTTTCTGACCGTATCTTGCGCCGTGTAATTTACTGATTTTTGATGACGCAAATCAGAGGCATGTGTTATGTTATATACGGGTCTGACAGGCTGATCGTCAAAAAAGGAATGACAAACGAGTTTCAGAAAATTTTTCTATTATGTTTTATAAATAATATTGAAATACAGCACTCTGTATTTCCTTCACAAGTCAATCATATTTTTTAATTTTTATAAGACCTACTGTTACGTATGTGAATACATAATTTATTCTTTGAAGTTGGACTTTATCTGTAGCTTACAATGAAGTAATACAATTTTGATATTTAAAGGCTCTGACAATTTTCTTGTCAGTTTCGATTCGAGTCAGAATGATTGAGCTACACAATACAGCAATGTGCGACCACGTCGAAGCTATGCGGAGAATAATGTGAACTGGAATATAAGATAAAACGAAACAAACTGAAATAGGGTTAAGTGAAATTAAATGAAAATAATTTAATTAGCTGTGGTTCGTTCTTTGCATCAATGACCCCGAAACTTTGTCGTTTGTATCCATCACACACACACGGCCAGGTGGACCTCAGAGTCACTTTGATATTGTGGTGACCTTCAATCACATGACACCGTTCTCCCCACAATGGCAGAGGTCGTTAGCCAGTGCGACCACAGCCTCTCCAGGTTCAATGTTCCGACACGTGTCCATCCATAGATTTCGTCGCAAAGAACTAATTGCACTTTGGCAGATTTTCTCGTCAGCAGGAACAGCCCTGATTAATAATACGTCAAGCAAAAAAAAAACCGCTCTGTGCTGCAGCCTGTGACGCACTTTTGTGACACTCCGGTTTTTAATTTTGTAGGCAGCAGTGCTTTAAGCTGGCAAGAGAAAAATACTTATGCGAACGCAAAGTCTGCTGCCGTTGTGTTCTGTGATTGTTTGGTTTGGTTGGCTGTGATGCATGCAAATCTATGGGCGAAGTTAGTTAAACGTTCCGGAAAACACAACTTCAAATACAGATTTTTATTCTAATTTTACCCTGCGACATATTTCGGCCTATTTTCTGGCCTTCATCAGGCAGCTGACTTACAGGTGCATAAAAAGGACTGCTAGGTAGAGGCCTGTCCCTCACATCTGGTGTATGCAGTACCCACAGATAAATATTAATCCCAGTAACACTGCAATACACTCACACTTTATTTTGCACTAAAATGTTTGAATTACATTCCTACGTGTTTCGAACCGTCATTCGGTTCATCTTCAGGAAGAGTCAGAATTTCACAAATGTTTCGAACCGTCATTCGGTTCATCTTCAGGAAGAGTCAGAATTTCACAAATGTTTCGAACCGTCGTTCGGTTCATGTTCAGAGAGAGCCACAATTTCACAAATCACACACACACACACACACACACATCTAACAGCATGATCACAAGATTTGGTTGCAGTTGTTTGTAATATACAAATTAAGTTGATAAAATGTCGATAAAAATTCTCTAAATGGAGGTGCGTTGATGTCCGTCGATATACTCGTATATGGAGTAGTTTTTCGAATGGACTGTAGTACTGTGTGTGGCAGGGTGCGGTGCAATGTTTTCCAGTATCCACACATAAGATATTATTTCCACTAACGGGATAGTAAAGTGCTTAAAATTAGTCGAAACAAGAAGTAAGTCTGCGACACTAAAACCTTAATATAGATTCTGCAATCGGTCAGGTTTTCATTTGTCGCCAGTTTGAAAAAGTATCACGTTTCTTTTCGTAGTCCTTCCCTCGTCTACCTACTCGTTCACAGCAGGTGTAGAGGGTTTGTATTTCACTTGATCACACTGAGACACACACCACAGTCGGTAGGACTCCTCTGGACGACGGATCGGTCCGTCGCAGAGACGTCTACCTGACAACACAAACACTGTACAAGACAAACATCCATGCCCCCGGTGGGATTCGAACCCACGATCCCAGCAAGCGCTCGGCCGCAGTCCTACGCCTTAGACCGCACGGTCACTGGGATCTTAAAAAAGTATCTACTAAAGGAAAATTATTTCATGACAGCGTTTTCTTGCTGTAAGAGAAGAATTTTTCATGATGTTATTGATTCAGATCAGTCAATGCTTTGTTTCCACTGATAACTGAAGGTAACCACATCTGTTAAGTTCACGCTGCTTACTTTGACAAATTCGTTCAGTGTTAAAGCAGGCGGTACGTAATCTTACCACTGTGCCTTAAAATATTTCTCTCGATGGATGTCCATCCTTTTTTGTTTCATGTTTGCAGCACTGCCTCTTTATCCGCCGACTCAGCCGCTACAACAACTTTGCCAGCCAACTTTACAATAATCCGTTAGTGAAATGAGACAAGGCATGACATAACGCGTGCTGTGTAACACACCGTGCGCTAGCAACAGCGAAACTTAACTTTTCGTAACTTAAAATCCGTTGCAGTTTGTGTGACTGTAACTTCGACTTAGCAGTTTTGAGTAGATCTTATTCCTCAAGCCACAAATACGCTTCCCCGATGTTTTGGTGTGACATTCTTATTAAATGGGACGTTGCTGCACTGTTTCCTACAAATATTGATGCTTGACGTGTCATCTAACCAAACATAAATAACTGCGAATGAAACTTAATCTTTTACAGTACCTTGGTTACTGTATATACCACTGTTCAGAAACCGTTCTCAGCCTGACAGCCGCATCACGTGGTACACAATGGCCGATATATTAGGGACAGAATCTCTCTGTCGTCAGGGTTCTGATGTCAGGACGTTGATTTTTAAATCCACCTACTGCTGTCAGGCCGAGCACATTTCCCTCACTTGTGTCGCCGTCAAGGCTTCAAGGCCTATGTGTGTGTGTGTGTGCGCGCGCGCGCGTGCGTGCGTGCGTTTGTGTGTGTATGTGTATATATATACCGTCTGCTCAAACATAAAGAAATGCTGCATTTTTACACCATGTATTTATATCTTTCGAAAGAATCCCAGGTCAACGGTGATTATTCTGCGCAATAAATTGAACAGGTTAGGTCTCTCTTATGAAAACGCGTTGTGTTTACTGTGAGGTACGATCTTCACTTGGGTCATCACGGTGTGTTACTTCAGTTATAGTAATAACAAACACAGTCTGACACACCACTGTATATATTTATTCTGCGCACTACACCATTCTACTCCAAGGTTGTGCCAATATGCTACATGTTTCGGCTCGGCCGAGCCATCATCAGGTACTTGTATAAATGTTAAAAACGCAGATCCTTAATCAGATAGTATAAAAATATTTAATGTGTTCCATGTCCGTGCACTATATCATACAAAAACACTAATCACCGACAAATGCACAAAGAGAGTTTTATCATCAATCGTAACACACTCCTACATATATCGACCTTGCTGGGTCATCTTCAGGGAGAACTTTTTCGTTACCGTTACACTAAGGTTGCACCTTACAGTTGAGTGAGAACGTGCTGTTGTCTGCGTACTGCGTTGTTTTTGGAGGCGTGAACTGTCCGCTGTCCGGTACACAGTCAACAGCACATTCTCACTCAACTATAAAGTGCAACTTTAGTGTAACGATAACAAAAAAGTTCTCCCTGAAGATGACCCAGCAGGGTCGAAACATGTAGGAGTGTGTTACGATTGATGATAAAACTCTCTTTGTGCATGTGTTGGTGATTAGCGTTTTTGTATAAAAATAATGTAAAAGCATTAGTGAAAATTTCACTAATCCACCGTATTTTTAGATTGTAAAACCATTCAGAGAAAAAACTGGTTCAATCACTGTGTTAGCTTGGGGTTATGTTACTCCAGTTTTTTTCTCTGAACGGTTTGACATTAAAAAAAACAGTGGATTAGTGAAGTTTTCACTAATGCTTTTATACCATTTTATACAGTTTTTAATATTATTTGATTAAGCGTCTGAGTTTTAACATTTATACATGTACGGGAGGATGGCTCGGCCGAGCCGAAACATGTAGTATATTGGCACAACCTTAGAGTAAATGACATAGTGTGCAGAATAAATATATGCTGTGGTGTGTCTGACTGCGTTTATTATCACTGTGAGGTACGAGTTGTATTTTAAACACTATCTGATATTGTTTCAGCCCCCCAAAGTGCTGTTTCCAGTTCCAGTGTTCAGCGTAACAAACCCCCTGACTTTTCTTTCACGCAGCACGGCACGCTGCCCACACAGCAAAGCGATATAATGTTTCATGTCATGTATTTTTGTCTAACTAAGGAAGGGCTTAAGTCAACATCCGGCCCACACAGCCTAGGTCACTTGCCTTAACTTGCTGCTAGGCCGTATAGAAATTGCAGCTTCGGGCTTAAGGTGTACAGCAGACTTGTGGTTTCACCGTACCGTACATCGCGCGGATTCCTTTTGAACAGAACTGAATAAAACCAGCTGCATCACATTTACAAGTGTTGCCTTCTGCAGGCGGTTTGTGCAGGACAGAAGACTATATATAACATGTATATAAATGTAAGGCTTTTTCCTCCTCCCTTTTTCTAAAGCGGACCCGACTAAAACGTTTTGGAACGTCCCGTTATAAGCACAGCAGCCACAGCTGTTGCAGCCACGTATCGGTACTGAGGTGGAGCTCTTGAATGCGATCCGAAATCACATTTAATATCTTCTTTTTATCACCTGCGCAAATTTTAATATCTCAGTGAACGTTTCCACTTGCGTAATCGGATTTTAATTACATGATAGAAATCTGTTTCTAATTTGCGTATTATTCCTTCTTCCTAAGCTCTGTCTACTGTGTATTGTCACAGTTTTGATATCAGTTCTACCCCTTCCGATGTACACATTCTTCTGCTTGTGATGACAGAAAATAAATACAATCTTAATTTGTCTTAAATATTAGGGTAGCTGCACTGAAAAACGTTGCGGTTTTATACAGTACAAATAATACTGTATTTTCACTAACTCATTTTCAGTGTAATTCAGTGGTAAGATTGGCACTTTTTACGTGGCCGACACTTTGACAGGATGCACAAATCCACAACAGCCATTTGTGATGGGATTTTTTCAGCCACGTTGTAAGAAAATAGACGACAATTGCTAAAGAAAAGCAGTTTAACCTTTTAAAGCCTAGCGGTAACTTTACGTACCACCAGGTTTAATATTAAAAAATTCTACGTGGTGCCCACATTGCGTTTATGTGTTTTGTACGGATCTCAGAACAAACAGCAACTTTTGCCTTATAAAATATTAAGAGACTGGTTTTTATAACCGAAGTGGAGAGTGTTTACAGCGCGGTAGGCACTCAGTCCTTATATAAAACAGATATGCTTCGTCTTTAACCTTTTAAAGCCTAGCGGTAACTTTACATACCACCAGGTTTAACACTAAAAAATTCTACGTGGTGCCCACATTGCGTTTGTGTGTTTTGCACGGATCTCAGAACAAACAGCAACTTTTGCCTTATAAAACATTAAGAGACTGGTTTTTATAACCGAAGTGGAGAGTGTTTACAGCGCGGTACGCACTGAGTACTTATATAAAACAGATTACGTTCCGTCTTTCAAGGGTTAATGTGACGGAAACTGTGTGAGCTAAAGGGAATGTTCTGCTTGCTTCTGTTACTCTACAGGCTGTTTTAAAATTCATGCCTACACGGCCGCGGGAAGTTAACAAATCACGTGTGTAATATAAAAGGAGTAGCTAGGCCGCACCTTGCGACACACCAGCGGACGATGTTGCTGTCTTCTCACTGTGTTTACGGCACCGCGAATTGGGTCACTGAAAGTTGCTGCTGAATGGCTAAGCATAACTCGAGGCCCAGCTTTGCAGACAGTTGCATGGCCGTACTCGGTCGTCCGTGTCACGTGACACGTCGGTGGTTTTTGAACTGAGGCACTGTGCTTGTTCCGTGAATTGCCAAACTGTAAATAAGGTTTACTGTAGAGTCTTAACTGTATAAAGCACAACGACGGCTCTGTGTGCCATCTCTTTCAGCATTCAGAAGTCTGCATCTGCCCACACAGGGTACATATGCCTATGCGTCTCACGTAATTCGTGCAAACAGAATTTACAGGGAGATCTTTGTATTGGAGACGCAATGTGTCGTCTCTTAACTAGGAGACTAATCTGTAAATGCTATTTAGATTATTTCAAGGACAGAATCCAGAGGGAGGGTGGATTAACGCTTTAAAAGCCCAGTGATTGCATTATGTACCGCCAGGAGTGACATTCAACAATTCTACGTTCTGCCCACACAGTGTGTTTATGTGTTTTGTGTGGATCTCAGAACAAACAGCGATTATTTCCCTATACAGCATTAACTGGCTGGTTTTTATAACCGAGGCGGAGTGTGTTTACTGCGCGGTACGGACTGGGTCTTTAACATTCAACAATTCTACGTTCTGCCCACACAGTGTGTTTATGTGTTTTGTGTGGATCTCAGAACAAACAGCGATTATTTTCCTATACAGCATTAACTGACTGGTTTTTGTAACTGAGACGGAATGTGTTTACTGCGCAGTACGAAATGAATCGTTAAATATGACTGGAATTTGTTATCGTCTTTAAATTATCAAATAAACGCTTTTTTTCTCTAAAATATTTTTTTTTCGTAACATGTCTCTGTCTAATATTAACTTCGGCGATTCGCTGTATGAACGCAAGCAGAAAGTCGTGCGGTTCTTCAGGAATGTCTAAAGTTTAGTTTAACTAAAATTTAGTTATCTCCACAAACTTTGAAGTAACTTCCGAATATAAAACCTAACAGAGTAATTTATCCAGAAGTCCTCGAACCGTTATATGTAGAGAGGCGCATATGGCGAATCTAACAGTGGAATGCGTTCAAATTTTCGCGCTGCCGACGGGCAGTATAGACACACAGTCTTGCATTCTGCTTTAACCTTCCACACACATCACACGAGTAAGATATAACGGTCCGCACACGTTACACATAACACCCATCCTACTATAAATCTAACAAGTTTCGGAGCTTCGTTCGCATGTAGCAAAGCAAGCTGTAGACACGAACACGCTTGTTTCTTGGTACGGAATTTCATGTCGATAATCAGCACTTCAAAGTGTCGTTCTTTGCCACACTCTTCCCCTGAAGGCGTCTGTATTTTTACAACTATTCCACGATAGAACGGATACGAACGTGTGTGGTGCAACAGAACCAACACCAAAATTAATTCTGAATTAGAATTTCTGGGAGTTTGACTTCCGACACGGGCATAATTTTTTTCTGCTAAACCACTCTGAAAATACTTCTTTGGACCACCCACCTTCCTATTTGACATTCTTAGATTTTACGTGCATGAAGATACGTAGGTGTTTCACCTGAAAATCTTAGCAGGTGTTTTGAAAGCCAACTCGGTGCAGAGGTTGCGGTAGGGTTTCTTCAGTTTTCGCGGTATTACGTGATCCGCTATACACGGTACGTGATTCTAACCCGAGTTGGAAGACTTGCTGTGCCTAGCCCTACACGCAGTAGGGCCCTGTTCTTCGTAACTTTAAAGATTCTCGTTTGAAACGCCCTCGTAAGGTAGTTAGAAATTCAGTTCCTCTATCACAGAGAACAAATTTCGCCTCCGTTGAAAGCTTCAACCGGCACAGCTGGCGAGGGAAGATGCCGCTATGTGTTTCGAGGGTGATACGAAACGCAATAAATACTACAGCGTGTACATACAGTAACCACCGCGCTTCAAGGTGTCAGAAGTCAGTGTGTGTGTCCCGTATTTCTGTATCACTGTGCTGTGCCTGCCTCGCACCTTCTCATTTTACCATGTATCGAACATGGCCAGCTGAAGCCATTCCTTTGTATGTTACAGTCAACTGTCAGTGTGCACGTCTGTGGCTTCGAAGGTTATAGAATCGTAGAACAGTAGAGTTTACGAGATTTCAGGCTTCCGCGCGCAATGTTGATGAGATATGCGC
This sequence comes from Coptotermes formosanus, assembly GCA_013340265.1. Classification (NCBI taxonomy): domain Eukaryota; kingdom Metazoa; phylum Arthropoda; class Insecta; order Blattodea; family Rhinotermitidae; genus Coptotermes; species Coptotermes formosanus. The sequence continues at coordinate 133,280 of BLKM01000762.1, read as the reverse complement.
TCTTCTGGGGTATTACGCAGCGTCGAATGGTTATATTTACGGACGTTTCGGCACAGCGTATCGGTCCCATCTTCGAGGGTCAAGAATTCCAAGAAGAAAAAAAATATTATAATTTGGCGCTGCTTAACAACCCAGAAGAGCGTTGGTCTGAACAGGCGAGTTTGTTGTAACAGCGTGTACCTTAACGCTGTTCCACTTCCAGCCATGATTTTTGTAGTCAACACTGTTAATACTTCTTTGTCTACTTTTAATTTGTCGTGTTTAATTTTTCAATACTCTGGTAGTAATAACTAACTAACTAACTAACTAATTAAGTCTATGGAGCAGAGGCCTTCTTAAGAAGCTAAGAGTTTCTCAGCTAGTCAAGAAATTCCCCGCATTTTATGGAACCCGGAGGTTCATTGCCGCATTCACAAGAGCCCGCCACCTGTCCCTATCCTGACTATGGTAGTAATGTTTATAATAATTACAAGGAATTTCAAGCAGTCTTCAAAGCATATTTTTCTGGCAAATGTAAAAAGGTTTTTCATAAACATTACTAATGTTATTTTGTTTAATTTTACGAGGAAAATATTGCAGGCCTGTCTTTCCGTTTGAAATAAAAAATTTCGAGAATAATATGTACACAAATATAATTTTGCTTGTTGTTTTGAACAAGTGTTAAACTTGGTCTCACACCTTGGGAGAAGAAAATAGGTTGAATGTGGTCTATAATAGGGTTTCAGAGAATGTACTCGTATTTGGGTCTAAGATGGAGGCACGAACAGGGGCTGGAAGAAACTGCATAATGGGGAGTTTCAGGAGTTGTAACTCCTTCAGAAAATATTAATCGAGCAATCAAATCAAAGAGGATGAGATGAACGTGGCGTGTGGCATGTATGAGAGAGAAAAGAAGCGCATGCAGGGGTTTGGAGGAAATACGTTAAGGAAAGAAATCACTTGGAAGAGCGAGATGTAGACGGAATAAATTAACGAAGATGGATCTTAAAGAAGTAGGGTGGGAGGTCACAGACTGCATTAGTATCTCTGGGATAGTGCCTGGTATCTCTGGGATAGTGCCTAGTATCTCTGGGACAGTGCCTAGTATGTCTGGGATAGGGCCAAGTGACAGGCTTTTGTGAACACGCGTTAAAACATGACGTTTCCATAAAGTACGGGGAATTTCTGGACTAGCTAAGACACTATTAGCTTCTCGAGAAGGACTTTGCTCCATGGAATTATTGTAGGGATGAATGTGTGGGGATATTGTGTGTTGTCAGGTAGACGCCTCTGCGACGGGCCGATCCCTTCTCCAGGGTAGTCCTGCCGAGTGTGTGTGTGAGTGAGTGAGTGAGTGAGTGAGTGAGTGACTGAGTATGATCAAGTGTAAAAATAACCCTCTACACCTACAATGAGTAGGTAGAAAGAGGTCAGACTATGAGAGAAAGAAAGAAAGAAAGAAAGAAAGAAAGAAAGAAAGAGAGAAAGAAAGAAAGAAAGAAAGAAAGAAAGAAAGAAAGAAAGAAAGAAACACGCAAACAAACAAACAAAGCATAATATTTGGGGCGGAGAGGGTTGGTACACAATAGTACTTACTAATCTCACCGACCGTCCCCCGTTATCTACGCTGCATTTTCCCCTGTTTCCACACTGTAGTAATGCCTTGACGGATTTCAAATATATGCATGATGTCGACGTCGGACGTGACGTGATATGACGTCACACGTTTGTAGCGAATAGCATGGACGTGCTGGTCTGCAGACACTGAATCGTGTACCGTAGTGCCACGGCGGGCAACGTTGCAAGCTTCTTGGTGCGTGTTCAGTTTGTGCCAGGCGGACCTGCTAGTCAGCTGTGGGGTTCACGTCGTTCGAGCGATAAGACGGACTTGACGCACGCGGAGCCACTAAGGAGTCAAATGCGACAGGTTCCGTTACCTTCTTGCCATATTTACCTTCCTTCCACAGTGTTCATGTTTCTTAGCAATCGGAAAGGAGACGCATAAGCTACGCACTGGGCTGTTATTTTGAATAAAAGAAACTTGCACCAGTGAATGTAAAAGCCAAGCCTTAGACCGACAGTTTGTGTGGAACAGATTTTGTTTACGTTTTCAAGTATAGTGAAGTGACAAAGATAGACGCGTGCGTGCGTGTGTGTGTGTATGTGTGTGTGTGTGTATATTTAGGAAAGAAAATAGCGTAAACTCTTGCAATAAGAAACACGAAAAGTGGCGAGTTATTGATCAGTTCTGGTATAGTGTAGACAGTGTATTTAAATCAGTAATTGTGTCTCTCTGTGATGTATGATGTCCAGCGTTTCTAATCACCAGTCACCACCATCATTTCGGCGCACGTAGGCATACTGGCATCACATTGCACTGGTACCAACGTGACTTGTTACTGCAGCTGTGAGCACTTAACCACGTGACTCAGGTAAGGAACTGTTCGGTCCGTACTTATTGTGTTCACTTATGTTATTAAGGCACGTTTTTATACAAACGTAACCTGTTCGTTACGTCACATCAGATTGCCACCTGTAGCTACCGTGCAAGGGTTCGATACACCCTGAAGTGTACCGATCATTTTGGACCGCGTTAGAAGTTGCATGGTGCATTTTACTGTTTGTCCCTGGCGTTTTGTGACCGTATTGCTCACAAACAACATAAGGGGTGGACAATCGGGATTTTATTCCCCGAAGAGACAAAATTACCTTCGCTGTCGTTTTCAAAGTGGCGTTGAGTGCCTTTCAACCCTTACCAAACAAATCTCAGTTTTAGTGATAAAATAATTGGAGGGTGAAATTGACTACGTACCACCATCTTGTTTAGATGTTAAGATGGCGTAGTTCTTTCCTCAACGGCCGTTGTGTGGTTTTAACGTTTTATATTGTTTACAAGTGGTTTTACATTGATTTAGCGTTCATTTAATGGATCAGGCATATTGATTCTCGCTGCATGCGCCAGTCTTTCTTTCCATGTCTATAATTTCTATGACCCAAAGCTGTCGAATCCCGTACTGATGCACATAATGGTTTATACATGAAATCGCTGTGTGATGTAATGTTGCATGCAACTCTCTGCACCACTGACTTTCAAAGAGTTATTCACCTGCAATTTTGTGGACTGAACCTTTCGTTTCTGTGCACATTACATTTCTAAAAGTATCACTGTGTCCAAATTAACAGCTGTGCGTGGCAATTCTTGTTTAGGCAAATGTTTATCACTCAAGAACAGAGTTAACTCTATTTAGGGCTGCCAGTTTTTATTTCAGCTTAAAAGAACGCCCTTTTGCGCATGGTTTATTTTTTATAATCGTCCAAAGAAGCAGCGAACAATATTAACTGATTGATCTCTTTAATATAGGCGCAGTCTTTTAACTGTGAGGTTGAAACCGCATTTTTAAGTGTTGTGATAGTGACTTCAGACTGATTTATTTGTGTACCAGGTCACAGACATGGCAAACGTTTTATTGGTAGACCATGTAAGAGAAGAGCTGAGTACCTGCTTAGATTAAGTAGGCATCAACTAAAAATAGCAGTTGCGGTCCGCACGGGACATGCTCCTGTGAGGAGACACCTGCATATTATGGGCCTGTTTGATGGGGATCCAACCTGCAGATTCTGCAGGATGGAGACTGAAACAGTGCAGCACAGTATTTGCTGCTGCGAGGTGTTGGCTCGTCAGCGCTATAATGTCTTTGGGAAGCTGTCTGCTGAACCAAAAGAGGTAAGCACAGCTGCAGTAAGGGATCTTTGCGTCTTTGTAAGAGGCACAGGGTTATTGAACCTGCGCTGAATGGAGTGTTTAGGGCTGCACAGTAGGCCTAAGGCTGAGGTGCATCCGGGGCATCAGCTGACGGGCCCTGAAGGAGAAGAAGAATTTATTTGTGACTTAAACGTCTACACTGTTACATAATGTATGTCGTATTGCGCCCTAATAAGGCTGTGCAGTTTATAGCAGGTGTACCGTGAGAGGGAAGGAATCCGTCAGTGTCTTGTACTGCGAGGACAATTTGCACAGCGTTGCAAGTATATATGTGAAGTAACTTAGACATTATTTCGCATATTATTCCAATTTTCTGAGAGCCTAACTGCTGCCATTCGGTTTTATTTCAGCGCGTTCAAAGGATTATTAAATACTCCATTAATCTGTAAATAAATATCCAGAATATTTAATGTGCTCCATGTCCGTGCACTGTATCATATAAAATAATATTCACCAACTAAAGCACCAAAAAACATACAATCTTTATTCGTAAAAACCTCCTACATGTTTCGACCCTGCTGGGTCATCTTCAGGGAAAATAGTCCGTTACACTGCAAAGGCACATTTTCACATAACTGTATAAGTGTATACAGCAGTGTAACAGACTATTCTCCCTGAAGATGACCCAGCAGGGTCGAAACATGTACGAGGTTTTTACGAATAAAGATTGTATGTATTTGCTGCATTAGTTGGTGAATATTATTTTATATCCAGAATATTATTTGTTGTTTTTCTTCGTATGTGTGCAGTCATCACAACAGCAAAATTACACAATGCAAGTTTACTGTTTGTTGTACATGTAATATTTTAAAGCCTGCAACTCCGTTATGTGTAGCAATTCACTATTAACAATGACATTTCCTTGGAGTTTAGGAAAGTTACTTAAAATATGTCTACTGAAGTGCAAATTAGTGAATGAATGCGTCCAGTGTGAAGCCTGTAATCTCTGTAGGCTGTTCTGGGCAAGAAGCCAAATAACAGTTGGGCTCTTAACAAAAGGTGAGTTTTATTGTCAGTCAGTTTGTCTAGAAATGAGGACAAACTTAACACCTTTCAGTGGAAGGGACACCGCGGTATCTCAGTCAGTATAGTGACGAGCCTGTTGTCTTCACAACCAAAAAACCTGAATTCGATTCCCGGCTTTGCTCAGTTGGTTGAGGCACTGCGCTACAAACCGGAAGGTCGCGGGTTCGATTCCCGATGGCGTCAGTGAAATTTTTCATTGACTTAATCCTTCCGGTTGCACTATGGCCCTGGGGTTGCTTCAGCCTGTAAGAGAAATGGGTACCAAAAATATTTCCTGGACGGTAAAGGCGGCCGGTGCGTGGGGCTGACAACCTTACCACCTTCAAGTGCCGGTTGTCTAAAAGTCTGGGAACCTCAACCTCCTGGAATCCTAAAGGCCTGTCCAGGCCTGTAATGGGAGTGCTTTACCTTTATTCTTTACTGAAATTAGATTTTGGGCCGCGTCAAAGGGGGGGATTTTCCTGGACAGCTTTCAGCTCCTCGGTTTTGTTGTTGATTCAGCTGATCCACACATTTCTTGTACTCACATTGCTGTACGTTATTTGCACGAGGCTGTAAAACCATCGCCATAGCGCTGTGTTTGTTCTGTGAAATATGATGGTGTGCTGTTGCTTCTGTTTTATAGGGTTATTTTGTCGCACTTTTTGTAAATGTAAATTAAAGCCACAGCTTAATGCGTTTTTGCATGTGTTCACATTTAATCTAACTTCTTTGGTGAACCATAATGGACTGTGTTTTTTCAACACGCTACGTGGTGTGAGCTTCCAGCGAACTGAAAGATCTCCACCGAACGCAGCCCCTCCTTGGACAGCCAACAGCTTCTCAGACGGTCACGGAACTGCTCCCGTTTTATGCAAACCGAAGGTACAAACAGCAGCCCGCCATTGTCCCCTAATTTCAGCTAAATCAGTCCATGAACTTAATGTTCATTATCCCTGTTGGCGTTTAAGTCATAATAATCATCATAATCGACGCAAGAGCCCTCCAACAGCCAAGGCCTTCCTCAGTTGCTTATCCCAGATTTCCCGGTTCAAGGCAACACTCTTCCAGTTCTGTGTTCCGATGGCTTTGCTATCATCGTCCACTGCGTCCTCCCACGTAATTTTCGGTCTTCCTCTTCCCCTTGTGCCTCATGGGTTACCAAAGAGGATTCTCCTCGCAGGCGTATCTTCTTCCATCCTAATAACATATCCTGCCCATCTTATCCGTCCCAACTTTATGAACCTGACTGTATCCTCGTCCTTCTAAAGGTCATATAACTCCTTATTGTTTCGAATGCGCGACTCATCTCTTTCTGGCGTTTAAGTAGAAGATACAAATCTACTCCTCAAAAAAGAAATCAGTCACTCCCAACCTCTCTTTTAGTTCTTTTGCTTTTGAGCTACCGCGGTTTCGGCTTCATGGACCCATTGTCAGGCTGTGCGTACACAAGACAGGCAAACTGTGCACATTTCCCTCAAAATGTGTACAGTTTGCTTGTCTTGTATACGCACAGCCTGATGACGGGTTCATGAAGCCGAAACCGCGGTAGCTCAAAAATAAAAGAACTAAAAGAGAGGTTGGGAGTGACTGATTTCTTTTTTGAGAAAAAATAGATTCGTATCTTAAACCATTCCAGTCTAGGCCCTCACATCCCTTTTTTAAAATACATTTAATATTATATTTCTATCTACTTGTTGTTCCTTCGAGAGGTTTCTTTCCTTCAGACTGTCAAAGTGACATATTTTGTGCTCTTCTTTCTATGTTTGCTACATGCGCCAGCTACTGGTATATTGTGATGATTAAAATTGTGTTTCTGGGGTGGCAGCAGACTGTTTTGCTTACTTCCTTCCAAATAATTTTATATTCATCCTGAAGATAATAAAATTGCTTCAAATAAGGTGAGTTCAAATAATTTCTGAACGACCGTCTTATGTCTGTCTGTGCCACAGTTGCAGGTAACAGCGTGTTGCTGTCGGGAACACTGCACTGGTTACATAACCAACAGTGTTCCCGTCTTGTAACGGGGTGACGTACTGCGCACTTTGTGTTGCCTCCGTATCTGAGCAGCGTAATTCTGGTGCTGCTTACTCATAAAATATGCGTGTTAAAAACAAAGGAAAACGTACGCGCCGTGATACTTTATGGGAGGGGGGGTGAGGGTAGAAGTATAGCCCACTCATTCTTAATTTCGGCGCTAGGTGGATTTGAATGGCCAAGTTTACGCTCCGGCCTCTTTACTCCCGGGAAGGTGCCCTACTACCATTCGGTAGGGGGCTGGGTGGCCCCAGAGCCGGTCTGGACCCTTTTGAAAAAGACAAAATTCACTTTTCCCTACCGGGATTCGAATTACTGACCGTCCCGTCCATCCCGTAGCCTAATCAGTATACTGACTGTGCAACAAATGCAAGCCCACATTTAACAAACGATTCGTTATCGTGTGCTTGGCCAAGTCTGCCGACCTTCCTTGCAAATTATTACACTTTGTGACGCCACTTGCAAACCAAGCTCTATTGTAACCACGGTAGGTCGGGTGTGACTCAATCACCATTTCACAAACAAAGCTGGGTCTACTACACTGCAGTAGGCAGATTGACGCGGTCGTCTGGACAGCTTTTACAGGCATGTGACAGATTACAGTCTGTACAGCTATTTAACCCTTTTTTTTGCGAATTAGCAAGAGACAGCCACTGTTGGGCCGGGCAATCACTGCTCGAGGGAATAATCAATGTGAGCTCGTGCAAAAAGGGCGTAATTAGTAGGTCCATATCTTGCGACTCGCTTCGCCTGAGACATGCACTGTTTGTCTCCTGCACTACACGTTGTAACAGAGACGTTGCAACGGAGAGGGCTGCAGGCAATATGTGAGTCCGTCTGGTAAGGCATTTGTGGAATGCAGTGTCTTGCGTATTTTGTTCATTTGGCGGGCGACCCGGCTTGATGCCGTAGAGTCGAGGCGTGGGACTGTACCGGGGCGGGGCGTGGCGTGGCGTCCGGGCTTCAGAGACTCGGTCCAAGTTTCCGGTCATGTCGCGGTAGTTTGTTGCGTGAAATTGAATTCTCACGCTTCGTTTGAGCGATCTGAGTCAGGCAAATTACAGAGTATTTCCTCAGTACATCCACAGCCACTTAAAATGCTCGATGGTTTTGTGCTGTAATTAGCAAGAAGTGTCTGAACAGCGCTGATGCTAATGCAGAATAATTAGTGTAGTATTAACACGTTATCTGTGTTACTAGCCTATACTTCATCTAACACCATGGAGCAGAGCTTTTTCTGAGAGGTTAACAACAAGTAATCGGCTAGTAAAGAAATTCGCGACATTTTGTGCAACATGAAGGCATATATAATCTGTCTCTATCCTGAGTCAGATCAATCCAACCCATGCCTCCCCATCCCACGTCTTGAAGATCCATTTTAATATTATTCCCATATACGCCTAGGTCTTCCAGTAGTTTATTTAGGTAACATAAATATTTAGTTCTTACCGCGCAGTAAACACACACGGTGTCCACTACAATGACGTGTCGGATGTGGTTCTTAGGGACATATTTCATATTGTGAGTATGATGGGAAACAGACAGGATTAAATGTACTCTGTAGGCAGAATGAAGGATACTGGAGTGCAGCGGTAAAAATACACATAAAATATTAAAAGCTGCATGGGAGGTTTGAGATCTGATGCTTTTACAAATATAGTGTTTTTAATATATATAAAATAACTGCGCAGCCTCAAGAGTAAAAATCTTTTAAAGTTATAAAAATATTGTTCTCGCTGTCAGCCTGGTGAGTGCCATAAGTTAGCCGAAACATGTGGCTGCTTATATTTGATAAAAGTTGTGATTCGACTGCGTTTGGTTATGCTGTGAACACAACGGGTATGAATCGCTTTTAAAACGCACTTTTTCTCCCTTATAAAAACGCATTTTTTCTCCGTTATAAAAAAAACACAGACCTAATGCTGTTTAGGACATATCTGCTGTTTATCCTGACAAACAAAGCGAGGTATACAAATGTATTGTTTGGGCAGATAATGACTTCGTGTTGTTAAGCGATCAGTATATTTGTTTGCGCAGATCATGAGTTTCTTGTTGTTAAATCTCGTGGTACACACGTTTAACAGTCTGCTTCAAAACGTTAATTTGTGATGTTTCGTTGCGAAGATTGAACGTTAGTTAATTAGCATTGCTGGAAACCATTTTGCAGTTCTTGAGTACTGATGTTTGTAACACATATTTCCCTCCGCTATTCACAGTTGAATTTCCACATGCAAAGCGATGTTTCCCCTCAGCTTTCTATCTCGTTATTTTACAGACATTAATTCAGTTCGAAGCGAGGCAGACATTTTAGCAGCAAATCTGAATGTATCCACTTTCAGATTTCAGATTGGCTTTTCAGATAAAATTTGCCCTCCGCTTTAGAAATGTGGAAGAGTTTTCATTGTCCGAGATAGCGTGGTTTGAGTAAGTTGCCTAAAACGAAATTTTTATGACTTGTCATTTTATGTTAGCCAGAGGGTTATTCTTCTAAAACAGCCAAATGTGTCAGTTCAGTCATTCAAGTGTAAAATTTCTATTTTCAGTTTCTCTTTGGGAACGGAATTATATTTAAATGCTCAGTCCGTACCGCGCAGTAAACACACTCCGTCTCGTTTGTACAAACCAGTCAGTTAATGCTGTATAGGGAAATAATCGTTGTTTGTTCTGAGATCCACACAAAACACATAAATACACTGTGTGGGCAGAACGTAGAACTGTTGAATGTTAAACCTGGCGGTACATAAAGTAGCCACTGGGATTTAAAGAGTTAATTGCTGGGGTCAGAGTTCGGAATGGCACATGTCTCGCCCCGTCTGCAACTGGGCTTGTGCGGAGTGGACGCGACAGGCGGAACGTTCCGTGCTGCACGTTACGTCATCAGAGGCAACATGTGGGCTTGCTCTTTATCTGTCAGAGGCAATTGACAGTCAACAAGTGTCCATTAGCGCTTGGTTTGTTACGTCAGTGATTTTTTTCCTTAGAGTCGACGATTTGTAAGGTCAGATTCTTTAACTGGTGGTAATTGCCTTGCTGTTACGTGCGGATAAATAGAACAGGGCTGTACAAAGTGATGTTGATCTTCAATGCGACATAAGTCTTCCGAGCATAAATTAAATTTATGTAAATACTATTTAGTAATTCACTTCCTACCTCACTGAAAACACTGCATCGTTATTACAAAGAGCGAGCGGTTATGACTCTGTAGGGAACAATCGATGTTTATTGTGTAAATATTACATGAATGCACTCTGTGGGCAAATTGAAAGCCATAACAGATGGTGCACGTATTTGCCGCCGCGGAGGAAAGCGTTAAAGAGGAGATTATTGATGTATTTGAGCTAATGAGATAACAAATTTGAGGTACAGTCTTTGTGGAAACAAACTGCCACATTTCATCTCCCGTTTTAACGAGTTTTTGAACTAAACACCCCAATTCCAAAGAGAACTTTTGAAGCCTACACTCCTGTTGCACTAACTTTACTCTACAAATCTTGTGGTGTTACTGCTTTAATTAGATAATGTTACTTTGCTGCCTGACAAGAAAGTGTTTCGTAGTCCTCACCTCTTCTACATCACAGCAGGTGTCGAGATTGTTTATTTTCACTTGATCACACTCAGACACACACCACAGTCGGTAGGACTCCTCTGGACGAGGGATCGGCCCGTCGCAGAGACCTCTACCTGACAACACAAACACTGTACAAGAGAAAAAAAATCCATGCCCCCGGTGGGATTCGAACCCACGATCCCAGAAAGCACTCGGCCGCAGACCTACGCCTTAGACCGCGCGGCCACTGGGATCGGCACAAGAAAGTGTAATTGAGCTAATATGTTGGCGTGTAGGGAAATGTCGGCTGAGGGCCATAAGATACATTGCTACTGGTGGAAGTATATTTATTACATTTAAATGCAATGTTACGTAGAGATTCTATTGTTATAGTCTTGGTTTATTATTATCATTATCTTTGTTACTGTCTTTGTCATAAAATGTGTCATTACTTGTAGTTTGTCAGATGTGTGTCTAATACGAAACCGTCGTTTCGTCACGTGGTTTATTTGCAGACAGTATTTCATTCATAATCTGAAGGTACGTTTGTATTTTGTCTGTATACTAGCATTATACTCTCAGCTCTCAGTTCCTCGCGTATCCTAAATGGATTTTGGTGTACAGAAATATTATCTGAACATATACATGGTTTTTAACCATTTGTAATTTTAAAACCTACAGCACGGGGCGATGGTGTGACTATCGCATCACAGTTTCACGTCTTCTTCATTTTATTACTGTTGATTGGTGGAAACTAAAATGTCAGACGTTATGGTGGCCTTTAGAAAATTATCGTTCTTTCCAAATATTGTGAAAATCTTTCAGTTGTTTCGGGAGTTTAGATGAAATATACAAAGAGCATGGTGTTGTGAAAAGTGGGGGTTATTCGTCAGAGTCTGTGCAGCGTTGAAGGCTGAAGTTGATAACCGGTACTCAGAACACAGTTTGTACTCCATAATACACACTGTCTCCTTAACAAAGGCTCTCTGATTAATGCCGCGTCTGGAAACAGCTGCTATTTATTTTGATAAAGGTACTAAACACATACACAGACTTTGTTGAGCAGGGATCTTGAGAAGACAGTGCTGCCTCAGCTAATCAGAAAAATTTCCCTACATTTTATGGGAAAAGAAGTTTCGTTACTGACTCAGCACAGTCTCCCCCTGCTCCACATCCTGAACCAGATGAATCCAGTCCGTACCATCCCATCTACCTGTAAGCTGTCAAGGTTCCGTCTCCTGCAGGTATTAGCGCAACGCTTACATGCACTTTTCCTGTTCCCATACGTACAATGCGCTTCACTCATCACATCGGCCCTGACGTGTTCGCCATGATAATATTTTGCGATGAGTAGCAGTTACCCTTCTCCTTTCTCGGAGGTGTAAACGTGTTCCCCCGCACCCTGTTCTCAAACACCCTCAGTACACACTCTCCTTTGGCATTAGAGAACGAGTTTTACATTCATACAAAGCAGCGAGCAAAGTTGGGGGTTTATACTTTTGAGTTTTACGCACTGGTGTAGCAGACGGTAACACAACTCATTCTGAGTGGCACATATAAATGAAGTTTTTATGAAAACGAGTCTTTGACGTTCAGGTTTGTATGTATTACATTTACTCTTGTGCTTTAAGAAAGGAAAAGAGGCCATAATAATTTATAGTTTTCTGTGGAATATTTTATTTGCACGGTTTTACATTTATACGGCGGCTTTACGTATTCTGTTCGGAAAAGCGTCTTATTAATATTCAACCAGCGAACGGCTAGGTTTTCTATTCGAAATGGCGGATAGAGAAAATTGCATCCTGACAGTACGAAGGCAATGCATAGTTTGAAGTAGTTCTGAAGAAGTGTGAAAGGCAGGGTAATGGATTTACAGTAGGTTTCGCCTCAAAATCCCTCAAATTCACTCACATCTCTAGAAAGACCTTTTTGTACGGCTGTTGATTCTGAAACTCAGAGTGTAAATGCATGTTATAGCTCTCTTTTCTTTAACGAGTGAAAAAATTACTCTGATGCAAACCATTCGCACTTTCCTTTGTAAACCTAGCTGAACTAGTGAAACCGGCATTGACTGTTCTACAGGGTGATCATTTGTAGACATAACAAAATACGAAACGTACATTTTATTATTAGGGTATTTTCTGGTGTAATGTTGCGTAGATTGAGAGGTAGGCATCATAAGTACGTTCGAAGCTGCTCTATTAACCTTTTTTAAAGCGTAGCGGTAACTTTACATACGACCAGGTTTAATATTAAAAAATTCTAAGTGGTGCCCACATTGCGTTTACGTGTTTTGTACGGATCTCAGAACAAACAGCAACTTTTGCCTTATAAAACATTAAGAGTTTGGTTTTTATAACCGAAGTGGAGAGTGTTTACAGCGCGGTACGCACTGAGTCCTTACATAAAACAGATACGCTTCGTCTTTAAAGGGTTAATATTCCATTGGTACCCGCTAAATAACATTGAGTCACAATGTAGAAAAATGAGACATTAAAAACCACCACTTTGAAACATCAAACCCGCTTCATTTCGTATTTGCTGAATATACATTTAAATTAATATTCACAAATCATGCTAGAAGTGTCCTCTATTTTTATGAATATGAGCAAAACAAATTTTGATGAAATTTCTAGAAATATGTGGAATAAGAACCTGCGACGTGTTGTCTTATGGTACGTTGTAAAGGGGTTATTTTGTATACGTAACGTTGTGTTGTTCTAAGATTTTTAAAAGGCAAACGATATCATATAATACAAATTGTCGAAATTCATAAAAAAACGAAAATGTCTTCAGAATAAGCATAACAGGATATTAAATGGTGTGTTCTGTGACGCAATACATAGAAGGATCACCTTGTACCGTGCTTCGTGCCACTCACAAGAACCCAAAAACACCAAATGCACACACTCAGCACCGACTGTGGGAAGTACGGGGAGATGGTTATTTACGCTCATAGGTAAAATGTGGTTGTCAGTAAGCGGATTTTCACAAAAATAATTCTTCCCCATTTTTAAATTGTGAGTATTATTCAGGTTTTCATAAAAATCTTACAGAAAGTTTAGTCTCTGGTAGCTGGTTAGAGAAGGACGAGCGGGCAGGCTGCTGAAAGACGCTTCTAGGTAAGTTATTCTGCTTACGTCGTAAAGAACCCTCAATGATTAATGGCGATGGTGACTGTAATGTTAAAACAGTTAACGCACAGTGGGTAGTACGTGTGTGGGCTGCATCAGCACAGAGAAGTCGCTAATAACGGGCTGCTACATACACGGAATTAAACCGTGTGATAGCATTGAAGGGGGCCATTTCTTGACAGACTGAGTATTGTTGTATCTTCGGAAAGTGGATTGTGCTCCATGGAGATGAATGTTAGTTTAATATGTGTAAAATCAGCCTGAGTTTAATAAGGAATGTTAAACTTTAACAGATATGCAGATTTTCAATTTCATGATAAAAATTACACATGTTAATAAAAACGGATTTTTGTCACAAATTCCAATACAGAGTGTCTTGTTTAATTAAGTGTGACTGTATCCACCTGTACTGATATCATGATACAGTACATCCCATAATTACTGACCCTTACCTAAAGTAGCGGTCAGTTGGCTAGCATTCGTGCTTCGTATTCGGAACTTATTTTCATACACACCATGAAGTTGTGGTGGAATGGAGATCTGGCTCCACTCATTTTAAATGGATATGATTGCACATTCAAAAGGTCCCGGTTTTAACCGTAATTCAGCCGGTCATTCACATTCAGGCACAGTGATTTAAAATGTGTAAGACGTGAGGTTCTCGCAGCGGTGTTGCTGAAGTTCCAAGTCGCCTTCGGTGTTGCGCTATTTAGACTGGTAAAAATTACTGACGTTTCGAACGATCCTACTGGCTTTATCTTCGAAGTCAAGCAACCGAAACACAATCGCTCTTCTCGCACTGCCTAACCCTGAAGATGAAAATATTGTAATCATTCGAAACGTGGTGAAGTCTACCCAAACGGTGCACTGTAGCTTTACACTTGACTTCTGTCCTCGACATCAAATTAAACCACGACCGTTTGCTGCCACATTCCTTCCGGTTCATTATCCACTAAGCGCCTCATTACTTGTCGCTACTGACAGCTGTCTTCCTTTGCCTCTTAAAGCCTAGCGGTAACTTTACGTACCACCAGGTTTAACATTAAAAAATTCTACGTGGTGCCCACATTGCGTTTATGTGTTTTGTACGGATCTCAGAACAAACAGCAACTTTTGCCTTATAAAACATTAAGAGACTGGTTTTTATAACCGAAGTGGAGAGTGTTTACAGCGCGGTACGCACTGAGTCCTTATATAAAACAGATATGCTTCGTCTTTAAAGGGTTAAATAATAAATGAGCAGCCCGTTCGTAATATTCTCATTTTTTCTAGCAAGTGAATTTAAATAGGCTGTGTACTTCAGGCTGATAGGATTCTGAAAATCCTGCGATGTCGCATTGCTGCCTACACGGGACTGATTGCCATGTGGGGTGCGGATGCCGCCGTTCTAAAGTCTGTTGCTCTGTTTTGCTCCGCCTCTCCTAACCTACGCCTACATCCTGTAGCCCAAATTACTTTTCGTTAGGGATGGCTACCAGAATTTATGTAAACAGAATTTTTAGACTACGGTACGGGAATGTAGGGAACTACGCTAAAGGGAAGGTTGTTAACAGTTCAAGGAAAATGTGGGAGTGGCCCATCGATGCGAAAACTTCCCTTCGCCCGAGTGTGAATTCAGTATTGGTATATCGTATAAGCTTGATTTAGATATAACCTTTTTTAATACGGATTTTAAATGTCAACAGATATTTATAAATATAGATCACACATCACAGAAAACACACTGTGCCTCCGTTACGAAGATCACATATCGAGTGTTTCATGAAACAGTCACGACTGTTTACAAGAGCCGTTTCCCATGTACAGATTTTAACACCCTGTAGACGATATAGGTTCTGGAACCAGCTATTCGGATGATCGTTCAGCACTGTGTGAATGTTCAGGTGACACAGTTCAAGCCTGTGCTGCCGAGGTATTTAAAGCAGAAGTATTTCGACCGGCCGATATTACAGTGTTCAGTTGGGAGCGGTCATCCAGCCGCGTTTCGGTTAGAAAGCTGATCGGCCCCTTCTAACTGCGCTTAATCTGCTAATCTGCAATGTAACATTTGTATTGGTCAGCAAGGAACAGCTGCGTTTTGCTGGAACTTAAGCACATTCATCTTGATTAAAGCAGCAGTGTTGTGGCTTTAACAATTTGTGTTGCCAAATGTGCGAGTGAATACATAGAATGGAGACCGAGCGAGACGAATCAAGTGCTACTGCAGGTGACTTGATTTCTAGAGGTGCTGGGTTCGATTCTTCCGTTATTCTGTCTATCCTCAGATATTTTGTGATTTTGTTTTGTCCCTGCAGGCAAATACAGGGATTTTACATTACTTTAGGCCCCTATCATGGCCGCGTCTTTCCCTTTCTGACATCTGAAGTTCTTAACAGCTGTATTTGCTGAAGACTAAATTCTCCCAGGCTGTGACGCTACGTTTTTTGGGTGTTTCCCGACGTTTCCAAGGATTATTACTACCTTTATATTCAGAGTCAAGCTTTACCTTACTTGACCCTCATTATGAAGAAAATACGTCCCTTCGGAACGTCGAGGTCTACTTTTCCGAGGTCGGTTCCTCTGCTCCTGCTGCATTCACATCCGTCCCTCTAATCCCGGGCTGAGGAGCTTCCATCATCACGCATATTCTTGTCACCATTTTCTGTCTGTTGCTTAACCCCACTGCCATAAACCAATTTACTCATAGGCTGTGTGGTAATTCGAACTGTGAAGGCGCAATGCCTTTCAGTTAGTCGAACCCGCATATAACGACATGGGTCTATACGACATCTCGTTTATAGAGCCAGATATTCTGTAGTACCAATTAATTCCTCACTGTTAACCATTACATTATACCATTCTATTAAAACAACATTCTTTTATAACGCCACAAATACTTGAATCCCTTTCATGATCTTATAACCGAGTTCGACTGTACTTTTTAAGCATGCTGTTTTTTTCCTGACCTGTAGGCACACCCAAACGCATATTTCAGTTGCATAGACCCCTGTTGGAATAATTAATATTCATTTCGAAATGTCAGGAGCCGTGTTTAACTTTTGTAGCCATGCTGTTGCAGTACTCATTCAACGGCAGCATTATTTATTACGCTGCGGCCCGAAACTCCCTTACTGCGCGGTGTATTTGTTGAGCTTAGCAAATAAAACAGAGGACAGGTTATAATCCGCAAAACGCAGATGACGTAATAACGAAGTTGGTAACTGTTGTGATGATAATAGTGGTTTCATTAGTCGACCGCTTATCATCGCGTCGCTTTCACACGGTGCTTCTGTTTCTGAATTAACTTTAGTAAATCCCTATTAGTAAACAGGAGTGAGGGTAATTTATTCTTAACGTTCTGGGCAGGTTAGAGGTTTAAATCTTGAAGTTCATTTAAATACTCGTCAAATGTTCTGTTTTTGTGTCCTGCAGAACGTTCGTCTTTGTTACAAAACCAGCAGCTTGATGTTTTTGTCTAAAATCATTGGTGTTTGTTGTCAGATTTATACGAACACATACCGTTACGTAATTTGAGTAAAATTTGGTGCTGCTTTGCATTCAAAAAAGAGGTGCACTTTTTATTCCCATCTCATTGTACATTTGTTCAAGTTCTGTCTCAATCTGTACAGAACAAACGCAACAATGTCTTCATGTTCCCTTTCTGTTATTATTCGACGTGTTTCGACCGCGTTCAGTGGCCATCATCAGGTAGAAATACACAAATTCATAAAGGAATATAATTTATGTGGAGGTCTTCCCTTACACAGTTAAGATTAGAATTGCAACTGTACAGATGTGGAAATACACAATAATAATAATAATAATAATAATAATAATAATAAATACATCAAACGACATGATACAGTGTGCGCTCGGCTACTCTTCAATATATGTAAGGACTTAGGGGTAAAATTAGACAGTGAACCCTGGTATGAACATGTACCAAAATCAGTAGAAACAGGTCAAGTGGGCAAGGTGACCATATTATGGAATCAACAGGTGCAAACCGACAGAACCATCTCCAACAGTAAACCGGACATCATAATCCGGGATAATGAAAAAGGAACATGTGTGCTAATTGATGTAGAAATCCCGGGAGACAGAAATGTGATAAAGAAAGAAGCCGAGAAGATTCTAAAATATAAAGACCTTACAACAGAAATACAGCGCATGTGGAATGTGAAAACAAAGGTGACGCCAGTAATAATAGGGGCAACTGGAACCATTTCAAAATCCTTCAGAAAATACTTGAGCAGCGTACCGGGAAAGCACGATATCAAGGAACTACAGAAAACAGCTATATTGGGCACAGCACACACACTGCGGGAAGTGCTAATGTAGAAGCACAAAGGAGTTTAATATTGCAGACAGCGCTATATGCACCATTAACAGTACGTGCAGAATAGCTGCGACACTGTGTGCACTAGAAACATGGTTTGTTTCAGGTATATAAGTGCGAATACCCTGCGTAAAGGGGATGATGGTGATGATGATGATGGTGGTGGTGGTGGTGGTGGTGGTGGTGGTGGTGGTGGTGGTGGTGGTGGTGGTGGTGGTGGTGGTGGTGATGATGAGGGTGATGATGATGATCATGATGATGATGATGGTGATGATGATGATGATGATGACGGTGGTGATGATGATGATGGTGATGATGATGATGATGATGAAGGACCGCGAAGATATTGCTGTATTTTTTCTGTATAGATCGAGATAACAAGTGGTGAGTGCAGTCACCACTGTGTCTTCAGGGGTTAATAAGAGATAGGGTTTATAGGTCCCTTCCACAGGGTTGCATAGATATTCGAAATTTCAGCAACCCTCTAATAGGCTGAAACTTTAAGTAATATTCAAATCACCAGTTATACTTCACAGAGAACATAATGCGACTCCATTACAACAACTACCCGTTTAATGATATTTTGACAGTCATACGGTAAGTGTAACAAAACCTGCTTTCGACACCAAATACAGCGGCATTTTTTACGTGCGCTTTCTTTAAACTGGCATTGAGGTGTTCGGCTGTGTAATGGACAGGCGATGTGTTCACTGTGAGGTGGGATCGGGCTTCTCAAATAATATTAATGGATTTGCGTGCTTCGACGTGTTAAAGAACTGATTTCAGTATTTTCTTCGAGAATTTGGGTAACCATTAGTCGCGCTTTGTAATGACTTCTGTTTGCCATCGTGCTGTGTGCACCTCTAAAATATTTTAAGCCTTAATTAGTTGTTATTTTCACTGTTCCAATATGTTTATTACTGGCTGCTCGAGCCGTAACATGAATCGGTTGGCGTTGCTTTATTACAGTATTTACAGGAATGCAGCAAATATATTTGAATTAAATATTATTATTATTAAAATGTCTGGTTGCAATTTGAAATATCGAGGTCATTTAACAGCAGATCAATAAACGTGACGTGAAAGTGTAGACTGGATACATCTGGTTCAGGATAGGGTTCTGGCGTGGATTTTTGTGATTATAGAAATAAAATTTTGGGCGCGGAGAAGAGGTTTATCTCTTCTCCAAATCTTCCAGATAGTTGTGCGTCACAACTAACAGCTTGATTAGACGGGTAGCGGAGTAAAGCGGTCGGGGAGTGAAGCTGACCATTTACCCCCCATTTAGCGCTGATGTTAAAGAAAGAGTAGATCCATAGCTTCACCATTTCTTATTGCTTCGCCTAGCTTACATTGACAGTTTAGCGTAATACGCGGTAAGCCGTGTTTCCCGGAGTTCATTAAGAGCATCTATCCTCAGTCTGTATGTTTCTAAAGAATATAACGCAGTTATTCGCTACTTATGTTTAAAATCTGGATTATTTTCAAATGATTATTTGGAGTCTAAGTGATACTTTTAACGTAATCAAGGCTTTACAGCCTCAATCAATATAAGAATATGTAAAAAGTTTCAATTTATTTTCATCCGTAATGTTACCCTGCGCATGGAATATGACCGGTAAACGTGACATCAGCCAGTGACATCTGACGGCCGGAAGTTTTAATGAACCACAATGCAGGACACGTCGCCCTTCCCGCAGGCATATTGCGGTCGTAAAATTTCGAACTTCTTATTTTCAAATAAATTAAATGTTTTCCCTTCTGAAGCCTTGGCGCCCCACAGGTTCTAAAGAAGTGCTGGGCGCTCGGGCCTCGGACTGTCTAGTGATAAACAGCTTAGTGACGTGTTCATCACCATCCGAACGGACTTGTTAAGGCGCCGCAATTACTGTTGCACTTTTTCCTGTATGTAAACGTATAGGGCTACACGTGGCTTCTTGTCAAACAACAGAGACGGAGGTCTGCACGGTTATGATAGGTACAACATCGTTTTAACTACAAAGGAGGTGCCCTCTTTTGTGCGTGAGGAACTAACGAAACGATCAAATTTATTGTGTGGTGATGGGTTTATGGACTGTATCCATCGTCGTCACAGTCCTTACCTCTTCTGCCTACTCACAGTAGATGTCGATGTTGTTTATTTTCACTTGATCACACTCAGACACACACCACAGTCGGTAGGACTCCTCTGGACCAGGGATCGACCCTTCGCAGAGACCTCTACCTGGCAACACAAACACTGTACAAGACAAACATCCATGCCCCGGTGGGATTCGAACCCACGATCCCAGCAAGCACTCGGCCGCTGGGATCGGCCTTTATCCATCGTCCGAAGAGTGAAATATTAAAAATATTAAAAAATTAAAATCACAACGTTTCGGAAGCTGGCTCTGCTTCCGTCCTCAATGGTCCAGTGATGGAGGCTAGCTCTGTCTAAAGGGCCCAACAGAATAGGTGTTCTTCTCTTCTCCCCTTCCATTCACCTGAGGACGGAAGCAGAGCTAGCTTCCGAAACGTTGTGATTTTAATTTTTTAATATTTTTAATATTTTACTCCTCGGACGATGGATAAAGTCCATAAACCCATCACCGCACAATATTATACACCATCGTCAAAACCTTTTAGAATCAAATAAAATTTATGGTTTACATTAACGATTCGGTTGTTTACCTCAGAGAAGAGTCGCGGCTGTGTTCCACTGTTGCAGCTGCTTGTTTGATTCAAAGTGCCTCTTTCCAGGATCATTTGCATGAAATGCTACAATTTTGAGGGCCTGTAAATTAGAGCTGCCATTTTTTTTTCGGTAGTTAGGGGGCAGTTTCCGCGGTGGCCGTCGGGCACAGCTGTTTTTCGTTCTGTGATAATCCGTTGTACCGCACTTGAAACTTCTAATATCTCGCAGTGACTGCAAGCGTGTTCAGAGGATCCTTTTACTGACTGACCTGAATTTGGCTGAGTGCTGGTGCACCGGAAGTTTCGCGGATGTGGACTGTAATTGTTGAGGCTACCGCTGAGGCCACTGGTGATGTGAATTAAGGGAAAAGCTTTCTCCCGCTGCTTCCGTGGTTTAGATCCCTGTGGTTGCCACCATTGTACTTACGGGGATGTGGTTGTTTTGTTCACGTGTGGAAGTTTTCCTCTTTTCATTTCCATTTTTATTGTTTGACAGTCATGTCTTTTGTATTACGCGTAATGACGAGGTTGAAGTTTCAAGTCTTTTGGGATGTGACGGCATGTCGTTGGATGAGTAATTAGCGACGTTTCGAAAGATCACAGTTTTTTTCATATTTAGGGTCAAGCAGCTCAATATTTTTGGGCTGATTTACCCTGAAGCGAAGGCACTAAAATCCTTTGTCACTTAAGGCACTACTTGCCAAACGACACGGCGTCACATCGCATAAAACTCGACTCTTCAGCAAGAAGGCTGTCAGAAAATTAAATCTCTCAACTAGGAAGTTTGCCACCAATTTACCTACATGTGCGGCCAATTTTTTGGCAGATTGGCACAGTTTGTCAGACCAATCTGGAATTTAGAATTTTCAGTTGTTGATAAATAAGAGGTGTGCAGACAGGAATTTAAACTTTTACAAAAAGCTTTTGGGAATTTGGACAATATACAGTCATCTTCTGCATCTGTGAGCCTGCATCGTCATTCCCTCTGCCCTTGAGTATATCCTACAGAGGCGTGTCTACTGGCACATACCAGTACATGGCTGCACATTCATAAGCTCCTCCAATTTGATATGGAGAGGTACAGAAGATAGGATTATAATCTTGGCTAAATTCCAAAAGGTTTTGACGATGCTGTATCATATTTTGTGGTAATGGGTTTATGGACTTTATCCAACGTCCGAAGAGTAGAATATTAAAAATATTAAAAAATTAAAACCACAACGTTTCGGAAGCTGGCTCTGCTTCTGTCCTCAGGTGAATGGAGGGGGAGAAGAAAAGAACACCTACTCTGGGCCCCTTAGATATAGCTAGCCTCCATCACTTCTCCCCCTCCATACACCTGAAGACGGAAGCAGAGCCAGCTTCCGAAACGTTGTGATTTTAATTTTTTAATACTTTACTATTCGGACGATGGATAAATTCCAAAAACCCATCCATCCAGTTCTTACCTCGCAGTAAACACAATTTCTGTTACCCTGTCTGACCCCTTCGTGATGCTGCAGAAAATAGTTTCTATTAATTTGAGAATTACGAAACACACAAATACAGTGCATCAACAAAACACAATTTTTGTGACCTTATAGTTAGCATTTTGCTTTCAAATTTAAAACGTAGCACCAGAGTATTTTGAACGAAAGAAATACAGCCGCACTGTAACAGTGACCTGCCATGTGTGGACTCAAGGCAAGCAGCCACATGTTACGTCTGAGTAGTGTAAGGCGGGTGGTGCAGTTTGTGTGCTGTAACACCGAGCAGTCTCTGTAACAGACAGAAGACACATGTTTGGGAGGATAAATTGCTGACACAGAGTGTGCAATTTGGGTGTCAAAAAGGCCGAATTTTAATATCACATCTCTTTATTTGGCTTTGAGACAATATTACAGAAGCATTAATTTATAAGCTCAAAGAGTGGAGAATTTGTAATGCAAGTACTGAACATATACGGTGCAATATTTTACATTTCTGGAAGTGTATTTCTGTTATGTGCAGGTTAAAAACTGCCCAATCATATGACAGGGTAACGCAATGTGGCCATGGGGTCTAAGGCCTGGGTCTGCAGCCACTCAATTCCTGGGATCGCGGGTTCTAATCCATCTTAGAGCATGGATGATCTTCTCTTGGGTTTGTTTATGTTGTGTAGGTAGTGACCTCTGCCACGTGCTCGTCATTTGTCCAGAGGAATCCTGCCGTGTGTGTGTCTAGTTGTGTATGATCTAAGAACCTAAACAGCGAGGCGGCCTACGCCTGACCAGTCCTTCGACTGTCCCTTGTCACTACTAACCACGACTTGCCACACTTATTCGTTCATCTATAATCATTATGTGACCTTAGCAGTTGAGAGCGTCGTTAAATAACACACTAAACCAACACATTTCTCCTTTATTGAGCCTAAATAACAATAAAACGGAATTGTGATGTTCTATTTCGGCTACGAACCCCCGCCCCGTTCCACCGTGGTATGTGAGATGCAATGAACACTGCATTAATTGCTTACTGTGGCTGTGAGAGTGGCTTTCTGCCTCATATTTTGGAGGCTTCGGGTTCGAGTCTCGGTCTGGGTACCGGATATGCATACTGAACATCTGAGTGCCTCCGGGAAAATGACAGGGTACAAATTCGTACACTGCAGTTTCCTTTCCCACCCCTTCTAATTCATTATTCGCTGATCATCCTATCACTTACCCTGTAAAGTTCAACTGCTTACAGTATTAGGAAGAAGGAAGAAATAAGAAATACAATAACCAACCCCAACACTGTGTGTGATAAAATACATTAAAAGTTCAAGACATGGAATCTAAAAATCATTACGTGGTGCAACATGTTTCGACGGGCAGCCCGTCAACATCACGGACTTGTGATATATAGAGAAAGGAGACCAATGTGACGGACGTCAGTTTTAGGTTAACAAATTAACTGTCACTGTCGATGTATGAAAGTGTCAGGGCCGTGTTCAAATTATAATGAGATAATCGTCTAAGGAACACCTGAGAGCACCGTTTAAAATGCTGACACTGATTGCACTGCACTGCCGCATCCTGCACGAAACATCTCCGTGCTGGCTGTCGGCTGTCTTCGTATAGCCGAAGCTCGTACGATGGAAATAATGGAAGTATTGTTAAATAAACCATAAATTCATAAAGTTCAATGTGTTCCATGTCAGTGCACTGTGTCATATAAAATAATATTCACCAACTAATGCACCAAAATACGTACAATCTTTATTCGTAAAAACCTCCTACGTGTTTCGACCCTGCTGGTTCATCTTCAGGGAAAATAGTCTGTTACACTGTTGGATGCACTTATACAGTGTAAGTGAGAATGTGTCTTTGCTTGCAAAGTGTAAGTGCATCCAACAGTGTAACAGACTATTCTCCCTGAAGATGACCCAGCAGGGTCGAAACACGTAGGAGGTTTTTACGAATAAAGGGTCTATGTATTTTGGTGCATTAGTTGGTGAATATTATTTCATAAAATACACACGCGTGTTTCTCTGCATGGACGTGTCTGACTTCCCATAAAAAAGTTTTAGGCTTCACGTATGATATTTCTAACTTGATAACCGCTATGAATTTAACATAACGGTCTAAATATGCGTAGCGGTAGACGTGACACGCCTAACTTCATACTGTGTATACGTTGCAGTATCTCTTACTTTAAATGATAAGAAACATACAACGTGGCATATGCTAACTTTACTTGTCAAAAAAATGTGCCATTTGAACCGTATCGCTTCAAAATGTCTCATGTATTTCGAAAATGGTATATTGATGACGCCATAACTTAATGGAACATTTGATGTTCATGTCGTGCATTAAAGTGGGAAGCTACAAATTTTGCCAACCGCCTGGAAATATCGATCTGTAGTGTGCATGACATTCTATACATGGGTCAGGGAAAGAATAAACATAAATTGTGTGACTTCAAGTCGGCCCGCTGTTTCCCCAGTCTATCTTACATTGGTATCGTCCCCTCCGTTAACATAGATACCAAACGAGGAGGCAGAACGAAGTATAGAGAGCCAGTAGAAAGAAGCAAATGTGTAATAGAAGTGACGGGTGGGATGAGTGTGTGATGGAAAGCGGGACGGGGCGGGTAGGGTAGGAGTTTGCGCTGCAGGTTGAGGGAACGACTATGTGTGTTGATTCTCTTCTTTCCCTGATCCGATTTCAGTTTCTTGTGTGTATCTGCAGCTTTCTGTGTATTGTTGTACTGCCCTTACTGCGGTACAAAGCGACTGATATATCCTCTTGTACAGTTCTTCCTCTCTGTTGGCATGACAACTGTATCTTCAGATAAACTAGACACATTTTGAAATCCAATTTACTGAGCTACCTTCATGCAACAGTGAATGTCAGAATTGTGTCGCGTAATTTCAAGCCAAGTTGCCACATCCTTCTCATCAGTTCAGACAGCAGACCAAAGCACACCTCTTCAGAACGCGGTTACAATCATTCCCACCGTACATGTAGTGTTAAGCCTTGCCGGAACAGCGAGGCGCCTCTACGTGTCAGCTTCAAGTATATCAATGCAGTATGTAACATCTCAGTCCCTTCCGCGCAGTGAAGGCAACTGCAAACCAGCCGGTAGTAACCATTGTTCAAGGCCTTCAGTAGCGTTCCCTGCCTGGCATTCAGCCTTAACCTTTTAAAGCCTAGCGGTAAATTTACGTACCACCAGGTTTAACATTAAAAAATTCTACGTGGTGCCCACATTGCGTTTATGTGTTTTGTACGGATCTCAGAACAAACAGAAACTTTTGCCTTATAAAACATTAAGAGACTGGTTTTTACAACCGAAGTGGAGAGTGTTTACAGCGCGGTACGCACTGAGTCCTTATATAAAACAGATAAGCTTCGTCTTTAAAGGGTTAATTGTGATAAAGTATGGACATTTTGCAGTGCTTGGTGATAGCATGTAGGGTGTTATACTGCTGTTTCTTAAATATCGCTCATTTAAAAGAATTTTAAATTCGTTTGATAGTGCAGATACGCTTGTAAATTAGAAGCTGAAGTAAGCGTGTACCTTGTCTGATAATGTTGCTTGCCTTTCATCAAAAAACGAAGGCACAACTCGTACTGTTAGATTAAAAAAAATGTTACTGAAGCAGTTAAAGGAGATGGGGAATGAACGTTTGAATAATGGCGTATCAAATCTCTACGTCTTGTCTTTAACCCTTTAAAGACGAAGTGTAAACTGTTTTATTTAAACACCCAGCCCGTACCGCGCAGTAAACACACTCCGTCTCGGTTACAAAAACCAGCCAGTTAACGCTGTATAGGGAAATAATCGCTGTTTGTTCTGAGATCCGTACAAAACACATAAATACACTGCGTGGGCAGAACGTAGAATTTGTGAATGTTAAACCTGGTGGTACCTGAATTCGTCGCTATTATTTAACCCTTTAAAGACTAAAATTTACCCGATCTATAGTGCAAGACTCAGTCCGTACCGCGCAGTTAACACACTCCGTCTCGGTTATAAAGACCAATCAGTTAATGCTGTGTAGGGAAATAATCGCTATTTGTTCTGATATCCACACAAAACACATCCACACTGTGTGGGCAGAACGTACATTTAAAGATTCAGCCAGTACCGCGCAGTAAACACTCCGTCTCGGTTATACAAACCAGTCAGTTAATGCTGGATAGGGAAATAATCGCTGTTTGTTCTGAGATCCGCACAAAACACATAAATACACTGTGTGGGCAGAACATAGAATTGTTAACTGCTAAACATGGTGGAACATAAAAGTAACTGGTGGGTTTTAAAAGGTTAATATTGTGGCTGCTGTACATACTGGCCAAGATTACGGAGTGCATTTTACGTGTACAGTACTTTACTGTATTCTCCATTAAATTTACTTACGACAAGGTAACAGTATTATTACATATTTATATGTGCTGAATGTGACACTATGTGACATCCCACATTAGCTGTTCCACTGTGAGGTTGTGTAACTGGAGAGATGTGCAGGCCTGCTCGTTGCCTTCTGTGCAAGTGCCCACCGGTTGAACAGTGGATCCTGCCGGAGACGTGCGTGTGTACGGAGCTTAGCAGTAGAGGAAAAGGAAAGAAAGGACAGTAGAGGGAGAGAGATACTTCTATATAGAGTATTTTTTAGAAGACTTCCAGCATATGCCCGCTTGCCCTTCTAAAAACTAAGGTGTTGAAACTGTGAAAATGATTTGCCTGAAGTCAGGGCCGTGGAATTTTTCTTTAGTAGTTGATGCTAAAGTGTGTGATTTTCTGGGTGCGTCAACAGTTTTGGTGCGAGTGGCCTGTGAAGTGTTCGGTTGTCATTCCACAAGGCTAAAAAGGAAATATTTTCCCTGTGCACGGCCTGGAGGTTTGTGGATCACTGGGGTTGTAGCTCCGTTCGGTCTGACGTCCAATTTCAAGATTTGTATCTTGTTACGAAATTTTTTACAGTAAGGACCGATTTTAACCCACATAAACCAGGTACCTGAATCATCTGATTGCACCGGTATTTGTTACTGTATCTCGTAAGCGTGTTAATGGAATGCCCTGCGGCGCAGACATAGAGCCACACTCTCCCCTGTACGCCATTTTGACACCCGCAACTTATTGGATGTTTCTGTGATAGCACCTCAGGGAATAATCGAGCTTCTCTCGTACTGTCTGTGAGTGGTGGGATTGTATGTCCCTCTTGCGTCATAATGGGAACGATCTGCTTTATATTTATGCAAAAAGAACTCGAAACATCGGATTATCGATATTCTTTTATCTATTGATATTTACAAATCGATTATCTGCCCCAGAGAAATATATAATTTTAGCCAATGATTTGCACAACCCCGAAAGTAAATCCAAATAATTTGAAGCCCCGATTTTGAAAGTCAACTGTGCTGCTTTTATTGCTGAGAGCAAAGCAGAGGGACGTCGCTTCCTATTCTCTTTGTCGACGTCTGGTAACCTTTTTCTAATCAGGTATACATCATCTATTTTAAAAAAATTAATTCGTCCGTGTGCATGCCATGAAGGCGCGTAGATGAAGTGGAGGTTTAGCTCCTCTGACGTTTAACTTGGGCACTGGATTATGGTGAATGATTAGCTTGACGCTTCGTCTCCTTTATTCCCAAGGTAAGAACGTGTACTTCCTACGGAAAACGAAATTTGATGGGACTCAGGGCCGGTCTGGACACTTTGGGGAAGAGAGAAATGTCTTGCTTCCTCCAGGAATTTAAGCTCGCAGTGCGTATCAGAAACGAAATCTGAAAGGCGCTGTACTGAGTGGTTTTAACAGCAATGTGTGTAGCTGGCGTAAAGGAAGTCAGCGCTTTATCGGAAGGACTTCCCCGAAGTTTCGGTGTTGAAAGTAGGTACTTTAACCCTTTAAAGACGAAGCATATCTGTTTTGTATAAGGACTCAGTGCGTACCGCGCTGTAAACACTCTCCACTTCGGTTATAAAAACCAATCTCTTGATGTTTTATAAGGCAAAAGTTGCTGTTTGTTCTGAGATCCGTACAAAACACATAAACGCAATGTGGGCACCACGTAGAATTTTTTAATGTTAAACCTGGGGGTACGTAAAGTTACCGCTAGGCTTTAAAAGGTTAAAGTGCATTGCATTGAAATAGCAAAGCGTCTTACCGTCGTGACATGGGAGGCTGTTTAGCATTACGTACTTAGTGGGCTGGGCACTGAACCAAATGCGTACTGTTACTGTGTATCGGTTTCCGTTCAGTATTTCAACATAACTGTCTACTCGTCTGCAGCTGTGCAGTGATATCACATCTGACGTCGTGTACAGACACAGTAGGTGCTGTTGTCTGGTTGCTTTTGCTGTTATGGCACGAACCAACGGAATAATGTGGGAATTCCTTTGGCACGTATAAATCAATATGCGGTAATATATATTTTATATATGGCCCTGTAGTTTCTTGTGTGTCTGCAGAGGACGCGGACCTCACTGTGAACGTCGTTGCAGACAAATCTTCGCTCAGATTTTAAGGAAATACCAACCAATACACTGTATTAAAACATACGGTTTTTACAACTAACGGACTATAACCCCGACGTGTTTCGAACTTAATAGGTCATCCTGAGGGAGTGTATATCAATATTTGTGTAAAAACTTTATACCGTAATATAGTGCACTTATAGCGATATTTGTAAAAAAATGTATTGATAAAAATTGTAAATGACGCACAAAATCCGTACGTAAAATTAAGATCTCATATTTTTGGAATGTATAGAGTTTATAAGATTTATGTTGAAACATGTTTATCACACAGTCTGTATCATGTATTGTAATTGACAGCGTGAGGGATTGGAAATGAATTTTAAAATAGCGGTCATCATTTAATCTAGGTATGTGGAGGATATTGCGTCGGTGATCTGGATGAAATCACGAAAAATTAGGATGGCCGCAGCCCAGGTGGAGATTCGGGCGAGTTGCATCTCCAATAGGAGCGTAGAGGGTACAGTTGCCCCCCCCACCCCCCGTGGTGGCGCCGTGGTCGCCGATAATTGTTTGTGCCTTCAGTTCACTTGATCTTCAAATTACCTTCACAAAATGAGCGGTAATTCCCAAGTGTTTTCAGGATCGCAACATCCGTGTATATAAAGTACTTGCAATTCGACAGACCAGTTTTATGTTTGAAGTGACAGCGCGTATCCGACTGTATCCCCCGCTGTTTGCTTACAAAACAGTTGAATGCGGGGTCTGTTAGAACGCTCCGAGGGATTAAATCTGCGCCGTCTCTATCATAGGACTCTGCTCTTTTGCTGTCGACTTTCATCTGTCATCCACTTGCATTTTTACCGTCTCTCATTTTTGTGCTGGTATCCAGGAGGTATTTTTCTTGGATTAAACTGCGTTTAGAATTATAACTGACGTTTTTGTTCAGTTTAATTGAACTTGGCGACTGACAGCTTATTTTGACGTCATGTATTGTTTCTGTAATGGAAATGGTGAGTAATTGTGAATGACATTTGCATTAATGTTTACTGGTGACTCACAGCTACGAACTACCTGCAGGTTGCGCAGTAATTCAGAGGTACGAACTACCTGCAGGGCGCGCAGTAATTTAGATATGCGAAATACATGCAGGGCGCAGAGTAACTTAGAGATACGAACTACCTGCAGAGTGCACTAAACGTTTAAGAGCTACGAAATACCTGCAGGGTGCACAGTCCCAACTGAGAAATTGATAGGTGCAGGAAGTATTAAAAAAGCCAGAGAAAAGCTGCACTCCTTTAGAGAAGACTGGACAAATACAACAATTTCAACTTCTGCCATGTTTCTTAGGACTGGACCAAATCTCATGGACGAAATTGTGGACTCGACCAGAAGGGTAGTTCCGAATGTGCACTAAGTTGTTCGGTTACTCACTAAATTATCGTTGGTCACCGTGTTCACCAAGAACCTACTACTGGATTCTACCCAAAGCCAGATTAATCCTTTCCACATTATCACATCCAGTATCAGGGACTTGTTTTATTATCTCTTACCTATGCCTAGGCTTTTTAAGTGGCGTCTTCACGTTTCCAAACCAAAAACTTTCTATGTTAAATGCCCCGTCTTCGGGGACGAAAATTTTGAAGAATTAATTCCTTTCCAGTACAAAAAGAAAAGGAAGGTGTAATTTTTACCTGCTGCCTGCATGATAAGATAGGAGTACTGCAGTGGAGTACATCGAGTCCTTTGTTACGTGCCATAATTAATTCTTTCCCGTATCTGTTTATTGTAGATACAATGACGTTTTTATTTTCTTCAAGGACACTGTTGTGGTTGTTGAACTTCTGTGTTGCTTTCGGGAGATACCGGAGCGAAGGAGAGGCCAAAACCAGGCACACATATTTTGTCCAGTAGACATTTCAATAGCAGAGTAATTAGGTTCATAGTTGACACATGCTGTGTTCTCTACGAAGTGCGAGCTGAGGCTGAAGAAATAGTTCAGTATAAAGCATGATCGATCGCAAACCTGTGTTATCGACTTTTAATGGATTTCGTTTGCAAATATCCTCGCTTACGATGTTTCAATTATGAGCCGTTGTACACCTGTTGCTAGGGTACAGTAAAATAGAACATTATAGTATGTAGCCTGCTTGGGATTGTGCTGGATACTGTTCAGGCGTCTTTAACGTCCAGGGACAGTAACACAGCGAGCGAGCCAATAGTGTTAACGCTTCTATTTTCCTTAAACTTGGCATTACATTGCAAATTGGTCTCTAACACTAAGGGAACAAAGATTGAGGGTGTTTGAGAATAGGGTGCTGAGGGGGAAATTTGGGCCTAAGGGGGACGAGGCGACAGGGGAATGGAGAAGACTACATAACCAGGAACTTAATGACCTGTACTCATCATCAAATATTATTCGGATAATCAAATCGAGAAGAATGAGATGGGTGGGACATGTAGCACGTATGGGGGAAAAGAGAGATGCCTAGAGGATTTTGGTGGGGAGACCTGAGGGAAGGCCACCACTTGGGAGACCCAGGCGTAAATGGGAAGTTTATATTAAAATGAATCTTCAAGAAGTAGGATGTGGGGGTGGCGTGGACTGGATTGAGCTGGCTCAGGATAGGGACAGGTGGCGGGCTCTTGTGAATGCGGTAATGAACCTCCGGGTTCCATAAAATGAGGGAAATTTCTTGACTAGCTGAGAAACTGTTAGCTTTTCAAGAAGGCCTCTACTCCATGGAGTTAGTTAGTTAGTTAGTTAGTTAGTTAGTTAGTTAGTTAGTTAGTTAGCTAGTTAGTTAGTTAGTTAGTCAGTTAGTTAGTTAGTTAGTTAGTTGGTTGGTTGGTTGGTTGGTTGGTTGGTTGGTTGGTTGGTTGGTTCTTTCGTTCGTTCTTTCGTTCGTTCGTTAGTTCGTTCTTTCGTTCGTTCGTTCGTTCGTTCGTTCGTTCGTTCCTTCCTTCCTTCCTTCCTTCCTTCTTGGTACTACACTTAAGTGAGTTTTGATTTTCATAACCCGGTAGCTTTTCCCCGACGGAAGCACTTTCCCTGTCCATTGAAGGGAAGGCTGGGCGGGTCACAGCCCCTGTGTACATATGGAGAGTTGTAACACCTCTTGAACCTTCCGGGAATCTAATCACATTTCCTGTTTCGTTCCTCTCGTAGAACAATCGCTATACCGACTGAGCCATCTTGACCCACCCCCATAACACTCGAATGAAAATATCAAAATTTACTCTTAAAATAAAACGAAGCTGCAGAACGAGTCGGTTGGCCCCCAAACGCGCTACCGCAATACAAGTCCATCGCTTTAGTAGCCGTGCCGGTGGTACTCACCAGCAAGTGTATCGAGTGAGTTTTACAGCAGCTTTGGGTGTTCTCTGTCAGGTCCGCGACCTACAGCAGGTAACATAAAATCCATACTTCTGTATACATTTATTTCCCAAGTGCCAGCTCACCATCTGGTAGGAAAGCGGATGTCATTGCTAGTCAGAAGGGGCAGCTGCAGTCGATACCAGAGGACTTGCTCTTTTAGAGGTGTAGGTTGGCTGGGGAGGGATGGGCAGAGTTTCAGCGTGTTGCTTTCATCTGTCAGCTGCAGAAATGTTCGGTCTCGTGCATTTGACGGACAGTTTCGGCCTCGTATCGGAAATATTCAAATATCTGTTACACTGTTGAAGTTAAAAGTCTTACATGACTGTAGTTACTTTACACGCCACTTGTGACGTTCTAACTCTGTACACGAATTTACGTAATTCCGATTTATCTCACCATAAACACAGGTTATTTGCTTAAACAGCATTAAAAGATTGGTTTTTTTTAGTGGAAGTACGGCGCATTTAAGGCAGGATTTCAGTGTTTATATATTGGATACAGTTTATTCTTTGGGTCTTTTCTGTCATATTACTCACGTGTTTTCATGACACTGCACGCCTGTTCGTTATATATGCGTTGTAGCCCTTCCCTCCTCTACCTACCTGTTCACAGCAGGTGTAGAGGGTTTTCAATTTCACTTGATCACACTCAGACACACACCGCAGTCTGTAGGACTCCTCTAAATGAGGGATCGGCCTGTCGCAGAGACCTCTACCTGATAACACACACTGTACAAGACAAACATCCATGCCCCCGGTGGGATTCGAACCCACGATCCCAGCAAGCGCTCGGCCGCAGACCTACGCCTTACACTGCGCGGCCACTGGGATCGGCCCTTATATATTCCAGAAACAAAGTATTCCTGCATTCATTGCTTTTTTTTTCTATGGCTGTACATAACAAGGCAGGGCACAGCGTATCTTATTCCTGATTTCTGGTTCTTGTTTGTGGAAATTTCATAAGATTCTTTGGGTTGGGGATCAGCTCGTCGTAAGCCTGTAACTGTACGGAATAACACAAACGCTGAAAGAATGCAGACATATTGCATGCCGCTAGCTGCATTCGTAGCCATGGTCCCAATGTTGAAGCTGAAGGAGACTGCATAGAGTCACCGTGGCCGCGCGGTCTAAGGCGTGCGTCTGCGGCTGCTCGCTTTGTTGGGATTGCGGGTTAGAATTCCGACGGGGCATGGATATCTGTCTTTTGTGAGTGTTGTGTGTTGTCAGGTAGAGGTTTCTGTGTCGGGCTGATCACGCGTCCAGAGGAATCCTGCCGAGTGTGCCGTGTCTGAGTGTGATCGTGAAGCCTCAATAATGAGGAGGCCCTGACCCACCAAGGGCTGTCATGCCAGGAAAAAAAAAAAGCAAAAAAGAAAAGAATATGATACAGGCCTTACAGAATGCAAACCCTGTTGTCAGCTGTATTAGCATTCAGTGAGATTATAGTATTTTTGATGTTTAGTTCAAAAGTTTGGCTGAGAAAACCTTACCTGCGAATTACGGCGCCATATTTTGCTGTGTGCCACGTTCACTCTAACTTTCATTGTAAAGTTTACTGTCACCTCCTACACGATATATGTCGGGCAGGCTCCGAATAGGCTGGGCTGTCGCGTGTTTTCTGTTTTTCAGCCACAAACACTTCTGGCAGAGTCAGCTGAATCGACCGTGTTTGCTGCCAAAGTTCAACTAGAAAGTGATTTTTTTTTCCTTGACATTGTCTGCATTATATTCCACATCTCGGTGGCCTTCATATGCATCTAAGCTACGTATCATTCACAAGCCGAAAACTGTGGCTCCTTAAATATTGGACATATCGAAATATGAATTACGAGATAGGCTATGTAAATACGAAACAGGTAAATTACCAACACAGATTCTCCTCTATGCACCTGCGTAGCATCTAGCTGTCTTCTGCTTGCCTTCAGCAACTTCCACCAGATGTCTCCTGTATTCTGGCGCACGTGATTCTCATTTTACAGTTTCATTGGTGTGACGTGGGCGAGTGTAGTGTAGAAAGGGTGGGGGGAACAATTGGCCGGTCTGAACCCACACCAGTCGTGTGAATTCTTTCCCTGACGCGAGTATCTTTTATTTAATACATTAATTTCAGTTTGGTGGCAGTATTTCTGGAAATCTTAACTCGTGTTGAGCTTGATTTAACCTTTTAAAGCCTAGCGGTAACTTTACGTACCACCAGGTTTAACATTAAAAAATTCTACGTGGTGCCCACATTGCGTTTATGTGTTTTGTACGGATCTCAGAACAAACAGCAACTTTTGCCTTATAAAACATTAAGAGACTGGTTTTTATAACCGAAGTGGAGAGTGTTTACAGCGCGGTATGCACTGAGTCCTTATATAAAACAGATACGCTTCGTCTTTAAACGGTTAATAAAAGGTCTGTGTTTGAATCAGACGGAGAAATCAGTTCTTCCAACAGGATATTTTGCGTGCCGTCTGTGAAATTTCGCTAAGAATTTCGACATTTGGTGTTCTCACAACGGTGCTGGTGGTGAGTGAAATCGTATGGGGCATGATGTGTCGAATACTTAATGTTCACAACATTTCTGTCTTCAGGGACACCAAGGCGTATAGTGAAGTGGAGGTATGCGCCACACATTTTTAACGTATGCAGTAGATGGGGACACTGGTTAGCTACATGCTCCGGACACTTTACGTTTTGTTGAACAATCCCTGCTTTTTTGTTTTTGATAAGCGGATAGAAGGGTCCCAGATGGGGTCTGGAATAAACCCTTAAAGCAAACCTGTTTTGACTTTTCCGAGATTTGAAAACCGGTCTTGCATCTAACAGCTAGTCACTACACTAACTGAGCTATCAGGAATAAAATTTTATTTTCTGTCGGTTTGTAATTAAATTAGAACCTCTAATTTCTTAATCTGAATTGTGAAGAAATGATAGCAATTGGTTACTCTGCGTCTTTAATAACTGGCGCAGTGAGTTCCTAACCCACAGAAGTAAACATTTTTACTTTTTCTTTGAATACGGGAGATAATTATTTAATTTTGTAGTTAAAAGACAGAAAGTTAGAAACTGGAGAAGAAACCCGGATCTGATATTGAGAAATAAAAAGTTATTTAATTAGAATGTGCACTCGTTGTCAACGCGTCGTCTTTTACAAACACGAACCAACTCTTCTGTCCGCTGTCCGTTACTTGGCTTTTCGTTTCGTTTCGTTGCTCTTTAGCCAAATATCCTGAAGGCATAAGAAATTTTCGAGGACCGACAGAGAGTGGTGTAACCTGCCGGAATTCACCGCTTGCTTACCTGTCTGAAAGTCTGATCGCTCGAGGCAGCGCAGAAATTACGGCATAGTTCCGCTCGCTGTGCAGTCCCGATGTTACAAAGCCAAAGAGTCCATAAAGCGTCTTCACTGCCGGCCATAAAGATGAGGGCCGTACGGCCCTTCGAAATGTCGCTAACACTTTGTCAGATTAAAGGAGTCCTACCGAGTGTGTGTGTGTGTGTGTGTGTGTGTGTGTGTCATTGAGTGTGACCAAGTGCAACAGTAAATATCTAAACCTAGAATGAGTAGATAGAAGAGGTCAGAGTAAGAAAGAAGTAAATAAATAAATACAGGCTATTACGTACCATGACACTTCAATCTTCAGAAACACCTGTTCAAAGAGAACTGTGCTATTCTGGGATGTTTCGCAACGTAGGGCGGTAGTTGTGTTCCGACGTTTCGGGAAACCTATCCCAACTTCAAGTGTCAAGACATCCAAGCAGAGAGCTTTCTTCTTGGACTTCTTAACTCTTGTAGATGGGACCTATAGGTTGCCCCGAAACGTCGGTGTCATCCGAGAAAGCGTAGTTCTCACGTACATCGCGGTGGAAGCCTGAAATCACGCACCTGCACGATAATTCCTTCACCACGCAACACGCATTGCAAGGCTTTTAAGTATAAAGTGGTTTGCTAATTAAATTAATAATTTCCACGTAATTACACTCCCCCCGAAAATTAAAAGTCCTGGCTGAAATGTGTAGCGTAGTTGCAGAATATGATACTGAGGGTGGTCCAGTTGAGATGGTTGGTATTCCTCACTTGTGGGTAGTACACACGACGGCTAGCGTGTCGTATTTTAACTTGTGCTTTGTATTAACTCCGCCAGTTTTGCAACAGATAGATGTCATTACAGCTCTTGGCTGGTTGCACGCCCCACCCTGTGATGCACGAATCATGAACTGGGGGAATGCGAACAAAACAGTTTCGTCCGCATCTCTATGTCATGTGTTAACTGGATATTCGAAGATGTGATACCAGCACGCAAAAATGTACAGTATTTAATACAACGTATTCTAGTATAATACTGCTGCTCGCCTGCACAGATATCTTGCTGAATTTTTCCCCACTAAATCTGCTTCGTCTGATTTTCGCAAAAAAAGTTGAAATTCGCAATAAAAGCTACTGACACTGACAGCTACTGACATTGGACACTGACATGCTGCACTAGTAAGAAGCTGGCAAACTCGTTTCTGCCTTTTTTTTAAGTCAAAAAGCAACAAATTCACAGGATTTTAAGCGGCTATAAGATGTATTTTCAACCCCTAAGTATGTTTCGGCGAAGGTGATTGAAACTACGTATTGTATAATTGGATACCACCAGCTCTTGTAGTCCTTTGAAAAATACCCAGTAAGGATGGCAATTCCTTTGCCGAAACGTATGTAGGGGTGAAAACACATATTATAACTGCTTATAATCGTGTGCATTTGTTAGTTTTGACTTCAACTTAGGATTAAATGCACGGTACATACCACATAAAATTTCCTTTATGCCTGTTCCTTCAACATCCACCTGAATCCGACTGTAACCACGCGAATGAAGTTTCTCCAAAAATTCGGAACAAACCTTTATTACATGGTGTAAAAACCGTAACAGCGACTGTCATTTGGAAAAATCTGCAATGAAAACCTGTAGTTCAGTTTACCCCAAACAGCTCCATCCGTTTGGTGTTTGTAAAAATAATGTGGATTCTGTGATGCGGGAAATGTATTTGTGTGCGTTACATAAGCGTTAATATGCATTCCGAGCTGGCTGAGGGCTGTTATTACGCATTCAACATTAGACATCACTTACGCACTGTTACACGACTCGGAAGCGTCACGTCATGCTTGCTGATGTTAGTGCACGGTTCACACACGTCTGCCTCCTGCTTCCCTCAAGTAGGATATTATTAGTCCCGTAAATGGGCGGAGCATGTAGCTTGCATACCGTGGATAAACATTTAATTCAAAATTATTTTTGGGAAAATCCGGGATGCAACATTCCATTTGGTAAACCTAGGTGTAAATGGGGGGATAGATGTAAAGGGATATTAACCCTTTAAAGACGAAGCGTGTCTGTTTTATATAAGGACTCAGTGCGTACCGCGCTGTAAACACTCTCCACTTCGGTTATTAAAAACCAGCCTCTTAATGTTTTATAAGGCAAAAGTTTCTGTTTGTTCTGAGATCCGTACAAAACACATAAACGCAATGTGGGCACCACGTAGAATTTTTTAATGTTAAACCTGGTGGTACGTAAAGTTACCGCTAGGCTTTAAAAGGTTAATGTGTGAAAAGTTTCATCAGGAGTGACAGGTGTTCCATGCAGGGAATGGAATTTGTTAACCAGCTGGACCACTATCAGTTTTCCAAGGAAGAAAGTGCTGCATGAATCTAGTTATCTCTTGTGCCAATTTTACTTCTTTGAACCCTGAAGTTTAACCACATAACACCAGTAAATTCTAATTCCACAGGTCCCAGCGGCCGCGCGGTCTAAGGCGTGGGTCTGCGGCCACTCGCTTGCCGGGATTGTGGGTTCGAATCCCACGGGGGGTATGGATGTTTGTCTCTTGTGAGTGTTTGTGTTGTCAGGTAGAGGTCTCTGCGTCGGGCTGATCACTCGTCCAGAGGAGCCCTACCGAGTGTGGTGTGTGTCTGAGTGTGATCGTGAAGCCTCGATAATGAGGAAGCCCTGGCCCACTGGGGGCTGTTGGGCCATGCGGAAAAAAATGGCTTATTCCATTTTATATACAATTCTAAATAGTATGATGTTCGCTTACTCTGTTTTTCCATCAACATCCACCTTCAGGAGTCAGTTCATCAGCGTTACGGAAGAGTACCTTTCCCGGAAATTAAAGACGTTGTTCAGAAAGCTGTGGTGGCGAATTTCAGTGTACATTCTGGTCATTTTAGTGCAGGAACTGACCAGGACAGAAGCGGTAGCTCTGGATACAACATAGCTGTACGACGTCACAGCAAAAGAAAATTGTGTTAGAATCCAATATTCCTTCCATGACTCGAGAAATTCACCGCCTTTTATGCTACCCGAAAATTTATTACCGGGGATAATAAGAGTCGGCCGCTGGATGCTGGGCCAGATTACCCGAGATTACCCCTGCATGTACATTCACTTGTAATATAAATGCGCGCGTGATAATTTATTTGTCTTCGGTGTTTGTATTCGGAACCACCCTGTGCTCGTTACGTAATCTCCACTCGACGAACCAGCGGCATTCTATTTGCAGTAGGTATGTATGTATGTACTCTGGAACACAGACGTTGTGTTCTATAGAAGATATTAAACTGTGCATTGGGAATTTGGATTCAAGCGCAAAACGTAGATGTATGTATGTACGTTGCATACTGGTATAATCTAGTTGGATGGTAATCCTTAGTAGTGAGGAATTGAAAAATTGTGCTTTTGTATGCGTCTCGGTAGCAGAAAAACATCAGTATTTCAAGTCATAACGGTTCTTTATTTGTTTTCGCATGGAGAATTTTTTATGAACATCAGAACTTCTCATTTAAAGTTAATACTAAATATGTGAAAATGCGTGTGTATTGGTCCAGGGTTATATACTTCCTTGTACGGTACTCAGTTGTGTCGCCTCTGGAAACCAGACCGTCTGTTGACGCTTCTTCCTTAGTATTCGTTTGCAAATTTTTAAAGCCTGGCGGTAACTTTACGTACCACCAGGTTTAATATTAAAAATTTCTACGTGGTGCCCACATTGCGTTTATGTGTTTTGTACGGATCTCAGAACAAACAGCAACTTTTGCCTTATAAAACATTAAGAGACTGGTTCTTATAGCCGAAGTGGAGAGTGTTTACAGCGCGGTACGCACTGAGTCCTTATGTACAAAACAGATACGCTTCGTCTTTACAGGGTTAATGTAAGACGAATACCAGATAACTGTGTGAGTGCGACACTTTAACCTGTAACAGTCAAGAGACACAAAGAATCTTTACGCACTGGAGGGACCGGGCTTCGAATAACAGTAGGGACAAGAGATCTTCCTTTTCTCCACGATTTGCAGACCCTGTCTGGGGCCCACCCAGCGTTCTATTCAGTGGGTACCGGCGTTATTTCTCGGCAGTAAAGCGGTTGGGGCGCGAAGTTAATCACGCACCTTGACCTAGTGCCGAGGTTAGGAATGAGTGGAGCTATACCTCTCCTTCCCCTGTACACTTTCATAGCTTGGGCAGGAAGAATTGTAATATATATACATACATACATACATACATACATACTTACATACATACGTACATACATACATACGTACATACATACGTACATACATACGTACATACATACATAATACATACATACACACATACATACATACATACATACATACATACACACACACATACATACATCATACATACATACATAC
>BLKM01000762.1:50582-93536 GCA_013340265.1 Coptotermes formosanus | reverse complement strand
ACATACACACACACACACATACATACATACATACATACATACATACATACATACATACATACATACATACATACATACATACATACATACATACATACGTACGTACGTACAGACATACATACATACATACATACATACATGCATGCATGCATACATACATACATACATACATACATACATACATACATACATACATACATACATACACACATGAACTCACAAGGATGAGCAAGATAGGTGGAAACGTGAAGTATTTAAATAAAAATATAGTATCTTTTCTTGTTGCATAATCCACAGGGGACTCGTATGTAACTCTATAGTAAGGACGAACAGCAATGCCGATCCCAGTGGCCGCGCTATCTAAGGCGTAGATCTGCGGCCAAGCGCTTGCTGGGATCGTGGGTTCGAATCCCACCGGGTGCATGGATGTTTGTCTTGTACAGTGTTTGTGTTGTCAGGTAGAGGTCTCTGCGACCGGCCGATCCCACGGCCAGAGGAGTCCTACCGACTGTGGTGTGTGTCTGAGTGTGATCAAGTGAAAATAAACAATCTCGACACCTGCTGTGAACAGGTAGAAGAGGGAAGGACTACGAAATGAAATGAACAACAATACACAGTAGCTAATTGAGATATGTCCGTGATTATAAATAAAACGTAGTTGTTACCCTTACGTGAATGTGGACTCGGACGGCTTAATATCGATTGGGTGACTCAACACGTAACCATCTGTGACGTTTAGGCGTGAGGAAGCTTCACACGAAACACATAATAAATACACTGTGTGGGCAAATTACAGAGTCCGTGAATGTTACATCAGGTGGTATTTGTCGTCACCCTGCCAGTTTCATAGACAGTTCAGTAAATTTATTAACTAAACTTGTCTCACAGTATGAATGTAGTGTTGACAGTGATGCCGTGCTTTTTGGATTGACTGTACTCAACACGGGTTACAGATTCCAGTGGAGTCAGTGAGCACGTGGAGTGGAAAATGAGTTCTTATTCACGGAGATATTTTTCTAGAAGTCTCGTGTGGACTGGTGTTTCAGCCAGAGGGGCTTAGAGAGGGAAGGTGACGCGCGCGCGCTTGTGTAGGGCAGATCTGGCTAAATTTACGCATTCTCCGGCTGCAGCGTGTCGACTGGCTTGATTCATGTAAACTCGTCCCCAGTAAGAAGGGAATTGCGCTGAAGACTATATACGGCTCTGAGAGAAACTTGGGGTATTTTTCTTGCCACTTCTCTATTTTTCTTTCTCGAGTGCCATTGATCGCGTGTGCCCTGTACAAGGGCTCAGACAGATTTGAAGAGCCCTGAAGTGTGGCAGACAGTGAAGCTGAATTCAGTGACGACAGTTTGGACTTAGGGCTGTGCAGCTTAAGTACAGAAAATGTTTCGTTTATTTTCGTAGTCCTTCCCTCTTCTACCCACTTGTTCACAGCAGGTGTAGAGGTTTTTTTGATTTTTTCACTGGATCACGCTCAGACACACACCACAGTCGGTAGGACTCCTCTGGACGAGGGATCGGCCCGTCGCAGACACCTCTACCTGACAACACAAACACTGTACAAGACAAATATCCATGCACCCGGTGGGATTCGAACCCACGATCCCAGCAAGCGCTCGGCCGCAGACCTACGCCTTAGTCCGATCGGACACTGGGATCGGCCACAACGTACGTACGAAGTAAAATTCTATCTTTCACGTTTTTACACCACAATCCTCTGTTTCTGTTCGCCCCCTACGTCCTACATGCCCCGCCCGTCGTATTCTCCTTGATTTGATCACCTTAATAACGTTGGGCTATTACTACACATTATAACGCTTACTATTATGTAATTTCCTCCATTCTTCTTTTACTGTTTCCCTCCTGGACCCAAATACTTTCTTCAGCGCTTTATTTTCGAACGACCTCAGTGTATGCCCTCTCAGTATGACAGACCCAGTCTCACACCTGTATAAAGGCGGAAAAAATTCTTCTGCTCTCAGAGAAATGTTAAAAAATGCTGCAACTATGCAGCTAATTGCAAGGACTGGCGGGGGGGGGGGGGGGGGGTGGGAGGGGGAAGGGGCTGATATACGTTCAGCTAAGCAAGAAATTTCCCCCAGTCCTGTGGAACGCGGTGGGTAATATCGCTGTTGGCACTACAGCTGCAATCTCTCCGTGGCTAGAAGTATGCAGTCGACGTTCTGACATCACAATCATCTGGATTCTTGTTGCTGCTGTGAGAAGCTTCGAGCTGAGATAGTTGGGTCAGTGAAGCGACTGGCACTGGACCGGACGACGGAATGACTCGGTTCCGTTCCCTGCCGGATTTTTTTCTCTTAGCAGACTCAATTGCTTTGTGAGGAAAAACAATATTAAGAAAAACAATTTGGTTAGACGCAACTTTCTTCTAATTGAATAATCTTCTCTTAGAATATATAAATTTTTACGAGTTAAGAATACACGTTAACTTTTTAAAGCCTAGCGGTAACTTTACATACCACCAGCTTTAACATTAAAAAATTCTACGTGGTGCCCACATTGCGTTTATTTGTTTTGTACGGATCTCAGAACAAACAGCGGTTACTTTCCTATACAGCATTAACAGCTTTGTTTCTGTAACCGAGACGGACAGTGTTTACTGCGCGGTACGAGCTGGGTCCTTATATATAAAACAGATATGCTTCGTCTTTAAAGGGTTAATTTATCCCCGTTGCCCCTAATAGTGGTCTTAAATTAATGCACACATTTCCTCAAAATCTGGAACCCGCCTGAAAATTTGAGGCACCAGGAGGATGACATGAAGGAAGTTCCATACTGAGGATCCACAAATATCAGCGCTAACGTACAAATTTATCCCCCCCCCCCCCCGGGCGTTTGGTGAGCCTCTTATTTAAATTCTTACCAAGCAACCAAATAGTTTCAGACATGAAATTTGGTCTAAAATGATTTTTTTCTGTTTACTTACGTACAAAGAAGGGGCTCAAAACCGACTGAATTGCAGTGACAAACGCGAAATGAGAAAATGATTTTCCTTGTCTGAGTTTCAAATGTTTACAGAGTGACGTAAGATATTTAAATTTTCTTTTTTTTTGCGAAGTAAGGGTCTTGCTTCTATAACTAGTGTTCACTTTTTTGAACCCACCGGTAATATACAGACAGATACGTTTGCTAACAGAACACTGGCGACAGCTGTTGAGCAGTAAATTAATTACAACGCACTTCGATTTGACTGTATCGCCATGTCTGTGTCCAATACAAATGAACGTGCTGCCGGAGGTTACCGCGGTATCTTTCATCATGGAAATTAAACGTGCTCCATATAGGTGTTACAGTTTCTGTGGCTGCATGTATAATAGCGTTCTTTTG
The DNA here is from genome assembly GCA_013340265.1 of Coptotermes formosanus. NCBI lineage: Eukaryota > Metazoa > Arthropoda > Insecta > Blattodea > Rhinotermitidae > Coptotermes > Coptotermes formosanus. The sequence goes on along the minus strand of BLKM01000762.1, from coordinate 90,185 downwards.
TTCTATGACGCTGTCAGCGTCGAGCGAAACAAAACACAAACACACGTTTAATTTTATAAGTTGTTTGTGTGACGCACAGTGCAGACAAGTCAGTCCGTCTGTCCTCTCTATTCGTGTTGCGTGTCGCAAAACAGCCAACGTGTTTACGTCATTTTACATTTTGCCATGCTTCGCAGTGTATAGATCGGCTGCGAGAACCGTCCGGCTCTCTCGGCGGTGGGAAACAGGGACTTTATTTAGGGGCTAAAGAGGACGGAGCGTGAGGCTTTTCATTAGGATACCTAATTACTGGGTTTAATGATACATTCAGGTACTTAGCCACTTGCCCTATGACCCCATGACGGAATGCTTAATAGCAAGACAACTTTGCGGTAATAGACAATGAACGCGAAAGAGGGAGGTCATGTACTTCCCTCTCTGTCTGTAGAACAAATCGGATCACCCGATTCAGGGCCGTTTCAATAGCTAACCTTCCAACGCGCAGACCCAGTTCCAATCGTATTATATTGCGATGTGGTTTTGTAGTGGGTCAAGTGACCCAGAGAAGCTTAATCTCGCAATACTTCGGTTTCTTCCCATATCAGTCGTTTTACACCAATGTTCCATATTGATTCTTTCACTTGTCACCGACGCAATGTAATATTACTAAAAACTAATCTACTTATGGTGTTTCCATCAATTCAGGTTCTATACTGAACGTTTTCTCCTCCTTCCATAAGGCAGACAAATGAGGTCATTTATACTAATGCAGTCGAACTCGGTTATAACGTCATGAAAGGGACTCAAGTGTTTTGTGTCGTTATAAACGAGTGTCGTTATAAACGAGTGTTGTTATAACCGAATAGAATAATGTTGTGGTTAACAATGATGAATTAATTGGTACCACAGAATGTCTGTCGTGTAAACCGATGTCATTATAACAGAGTTTGACTTTATATGTGACCATATTTTATCTCATTTAATGACACTTTTCAGATGTGTTCATTATACAAGAATATTTAAATGGAAGGAGGCAACTTGGGAGATCTGGGCGTGGATGGGAGGGCAATAAAATATGTGACACAGAAAATGTATGTGATTGTGTGTGCGTAGTGAATTTGACTCGGGGTAGCGTCCATTGGAGGGTTCTTTTAAACTCTGAACCCCCACATCGCACTGCTTGAAGGTCCATTTTAATATTATCCTCCCATCTACGCCTGGGTCTCCCAAGTGGTCGCCTTCCCTCAGGTCTTCCCACCAAAATCCTGCATGCACCTCTCTTTTCCCCCCATACGTGCTATAGGCCCCGCCATCTCATTATTGTCGATTTTATTACCCGAATAATATTTGGTGATGAGTACAGGTCATTAAGTTCACCGGTACGATCTAGTAAACATAATGTGAAAGAGGCATTTATTTGCTCAGAACTTCGGTCGGAAAGTACCTCCACGGGTGATTTGAAAACGAGGCAAATTATAAATGTTGTTTTTCTCTTGCGTGTCTTTCCTGCCCCTCTTCTGGCAGCCGTCTAGAAAGCATAAGCATAAAGTAAGGCATTTCTGATAATTCCGAAGTCGCCTACCATATCAGTTGTTTGTTTACATCTAGCTGTACTCATATCAGTTGTTTGTTTACATCTAGCTGTACTCATATTGGTGACGTGTAAGGGATGCTTATTAAGCAAATGTCAATCTCTCCCTGTCCCAGACTGTCATTGAGACGTATAGGTAAGTGGATGTAAAACTCCACGCATTCTTAAAGTCCAACATTAAGGGGAAAGAAGCTGTCAATTTCGTATCCCCACGTTTTATTCCCGACGAAACAGCCTGCCCTGCCGGCCGGGTAGATGGTAGGCGGTCTCACCCGCAGGGTGTCCGAACTGACTGCAGAATGCGTAAGTTTGCTACACCTCGAATGGAGCCCCAGTCTTGCGCCTGGTCGGTTACATAACTATCCGCTACCTCGTGATTCGACTCCTGAAGAAAAATTATTTATCCATTTGGTTGAAGTGTAAAAGGAAGGACGTGGAAACTAATTGTACTAGTAATCCCTAGCCTCTACATGAAATACTTACAATGATAAAAGTGTAAAAATTAATGTAATCATTGAGACTGTAAGTCTCCAGGTGTCGTAAATGGTACGCATATTTATATGTCGACGCCAGTGGCCGTGCGGCCTTCGGCCGCTCGTTTGCTGGGATTGCGGGTTCGAATCCGGCCGGGGGCATGGATGTTGTCTCTTGTGAGTGTTGTGTCTTGTCAGATAGTGGTCTGTGCGTCGGGCTGATCACTCATCCAGAGGAGTTGTGACGAGTGTGGTGTGTCTGAGTGTGATCATGTTGCCTCGATAATGAGGAGGCCCCGACCCACTGGGGGCTGTTGCGCCACTGAAAAAAAAAAACTTATTTGTATGAATTCCTTCCTCGCGGAAAACGCGCTGTTATTTCATTTCGTTGACCAAACTTTTAATCATTCTGGGGGAAAAGAGAGCTGTTTGTTGTGAGAATTAAAGGAATATATGAATGCAGCCTGTAGACCAATTGCAGAATGTTTGCTGTTGGTACTTACGTTTGCATTGTTTTAATGCTAAAGAATGGAAAGTAATTAACCCTTTAAAGACGAAGCGTATCTGTTTTATATAAGGACTCAGTTCGCACCGCGCTGTAAACACTCTCCACTTCGGTTATAAAAACCAGTCTCTTAATGTTTTATAAGGCAAAAGTTGCTGTTTGTTCTGAGATCCGTACAAAACACATAAAGGCAATGTGGGCACCACGTAGAATTTTTGAATGTTAAAGCTGGTGGTACGTAAAGTTACCGCTAGGCGTTAAAAGGTTAATTCACAATTAATTGTTTTATTTTTGAGTAATTAAGAGTGGTTATTTATAAATATTCTTTCCTTCACAAATACGTATATTTGCTGGATTTCTTTTTTAACTGACAACGGTGCAGGCATTGAACAGAAGATATTTCTGGTCACTACAACATCAGAGCTTCTAAATCGCAAACTTGCCAGTAGGTGGCAGCACGTAATGTGATCTCGTGTTGAGTGATCAATATGGAACAGAGCACAGGTCGTTAGGGCTGTCGTCAGTCACACTGCAACAGGAACCGGAAGACGTATCTTAACCAATTGCAGTCCAGCAATACCTGATTTTCCTATTCCTCGCAGACAGGCTTGTCCCACCATCTGCTGTTACAACAGCCTCTACCGACATTACTTCTTTGTTACACACTGCAGTGAATGCAGACGCCTTATTTTTGTGTTTTAATTCTTGGCTACAAAGTCGACTTTTTATTGTGATTTTTCATGGTTTTCTTCACCCTTCAATTAAATGCCGATATGTGCCCAAAATTATGCTACAACCGCCTCCACATCTGCTACAGTTCAGTGTTCGTTAACCTTGTAAAGCCTAACGGTTACTATACGAACTGCCAGGTTTAACATCCAACAGTTCTACGTTCTGCCCACACAGTGCATTTATGTGTTTTGTGTGGATCTCAGAACAAACAGCGATTATTTACCTATACAGCATTAACTAACTGGTTTTATAACAGAGATTTAACCCTTTAAAGCCCAGTGGTTACTTCATGTACCGCCAGGTTTAACATTCAACAGTTCTATGTTCTGCCCACACAGTGAATTTATGTGTTTTGTGTGGATCTCAGAACAAAGAGCGATTATTTCCCTATGCAGCATTAACTGGCTGGTTTTTATATCCGAGACGGTGTGTGTTTACTGCGCGGTACGGACTGAATATCTATATATAAACCAGCAGGTTTAACATTCAACAGTTCTACGTTCTGCCCACACAGTGAATTTATGTGTTTTGTGTGGATCTCAGAACAAACAGCGATTATTTCCCTAGGCAGCATTAACTGGCTGGTTTTTATATCCGAGACGGTGTGTGTTTACTGCGCGGTACGGACTGAATATCTATATATAAACCAGCAGGTTTAACATTCAACAGTTCTACGTTCTGCCCACACAGTGTATTTATGTGTTTTGTGTGGATCTCAGAACAAACAGCGATTATTTCCCTATACAGCATTAACTGACTGGCTTGTATAACCGAGACGGAGTGCGTTTACTGCCCGGTGCGGCCTGAGTCTTCAAACAAAACAGATTACGTTTCGCCCTTAAATCCCACTGTCTTTCTACGACATGTATTATGATAAAGTTGCAGGGTTCATGTGTACAGCCTCAGAGTGGGTGAGAAAATTGAAAGAAAATAGTGGCAGTTGGTACTTCCACTCACACGCAAAGTGTAACTGAGGAATTTTTAGGGTTGTGATTATTTGTCTGCATTTCCCGTGCTTCCCTGTGGTAAACACAGGGTTGGTAGTAGCCTGTATGTGCACAAACGAGGTGAAGGTACTTCTCTGTCCAGCGGTTTCTAAAATTCCAAATATCGTTGTTTCTTAAGGTTTCAAATCCTCTTCTCTTTCTCATAAGCAGTATTAGGATGTGGCTGAGTGAGGAGCATTGGTGGAATGATAGTGATGCGGGGACAACTGAAATTCTCCGATACAGCCTGTCTCAATTCCACTTCCCTCGATACAAATTATACGTAGATTGACCCACTATCGTACACGGGCCTCCGCACTGTAACCTTTCCAATTCCTCTTTCCGTCCGCTACGTATTTTGGGACACCCAAGTAAGTCATAAAATCCTACTGCCTACTCTTACCAATACGTGCAGTAGCCACGACCGTTAAAATAGCTGTGCGAGCACTGTGATAGAAGTTACTGGATATTATTCCAATGGTCATTTCCAAAACTCTTTGATTAGACAAGCAAATTTTTATTTCCTGATTTTAATGTTATACCTTATTTAATTTTGTCTGCTACAAATGTTCGTACTGAAAGGACAGTCGGTCATACACCGGCGCGGTGGAAGTTCTGTCCTGACAATGACCAGTTCAGTACTTACCTGTATCCGTGAACAGGTACAGAAGCAAGTGTCTACTTATGTAGAAGTTCAAATGACAATGAAGAACCTTGATGAACATGACATGACATGACATTACGTTATATTACATGACTGCAAATGCTGCGGGAGATTAGAATTCCGAGAAAGGTGTGTATAGTTTGTCACTTAAACATTTGGATGTGACCAGCTGATATTGGCATGAAATTTAGCGCTGACTGTAAGCAAACGTTTTGTGCAGTAGCCATGATATAGAAGGGAGAAGACTACATAACGAGGAACTTAATTACCTGTACTCATCACCAAATATTATTCGGGTAGTGAAATCGAGAAGAATGAGATGGGCGGGGCACGTAGCACGTATTGGGGAAAAGAGAGGTGTACACAGGATTTTGGTGGGGAGACCTGAGGGAAGACGACCACTTTGGAGACCCAGGCTTAGATGGGAAGATAATATTAAAATGGATCTTCAAGAAGTGGGATGTGGGGGTGGCGTGGACTGGATTGAACTGGCTGAGGATAGGGACAGGTGGCGGGCTCTTGTGAATGCGGTAATGAACCTCCGGATTCCATAAAATGTGGGGAATTTCTTGACTAGCTGAGAAACTGTTAGCTTCTCAAGAAGGCCTCTGCTCCATGGAGTTAATCAGTCAGTCAGTCAGTCCGTCAGTTAGTTAGTTAGTTAGTTAGTTAGTCAGTCAGTCAGTCAGTCAGTCAGTTAGTTAGTTAGTTAATTAGTTAGTTAGGTGGGTAGGTAGGTAGGCAGGTAGGTAGGTAGGTAGGTAGGTATGTAGGTAGGTAGGTAGCTAGCTAGCTAGCTAGCCATGAGATAGAAGGAGGTTTAGATCTGAGAAGTCTGCAGCTTCATGGTGTGCTCCTTTAAGCTTCCCAACCACGTGACCTAACTTCCGCAGGCAGTGGACCTCTGTTAGCCGCAGCAGCAGGATAGCAGTACAAGGGCTGATACACGTTTTCATTTAATGAGCTCCGCTATTACAGGAAGACTTGCATCATGAGCAGTGGGTTGGCCATCGACTGCGGTAAAGATACGCGAGCAAAAGTCCGCTTTTATGGGCCGAGATATGGCGGCTTTCCATGTAGATACCGAGACATACGTCAGCTAAAACACTCAAGGGAAAACAACTCATGTTAACCGTTAAAAGTCTAAAACTAACCTGAATTTTTTATATTCAGTCCGTACCGCGCAGTAGACACACTCCTCGGTTATACAAACCAGTCGATTAATGTTGTATAGGGAAATAATCGCTGTTTGTTCTGAGATCCACACAAAACCCATAAATACACTGTGTGGGCAGAACGTAGAATTGTTGAATGTTAAACCTGGCGGTACATACAGTAACCACTGGGCGTTAAAGGGCTACAGTCCGTACCGTGCAGTAAACACACTCCGTCCCGGTTATACAAACCAGCCAGTTAATGCTGTATAGGGAAATAATCGCTGTTCTTTCTGAGATCCACACAAAACACATAAATACACTGTGTGGGCAGAACTTAGAATTGTTGAATGTTAAACCTGGTTGTAGACAAAAGTAACCACTGGGCTTTAGGATATTAACAGTTTTTGGTATTAAAATAGGTGATTTTTGGGGCAAATTTCACACATCTGTAACAGCCATGGATACTCTGCATATTGACATTATTAATCGTTAAATATCTTAATATATTTCCTCGCTGTTTATTGGGTGTATGGTAGGGAATATAAAACAGAAAACTTGCAGCAGTATGTACAGATATGTCACTCTTATTCTTATGTATATAAAATACAGGGAAGAGCCTGCCCAATGTTGTAGCTGTCCTAGTGTCGCGGTGTGAGTCTGTAATTCACCATGTAGTCACAAATTATAGAGACGGATATGGAACGCTGTTACTACCGACTGAGGAAGGGGAACTGGTGTCGTGTCGCGGAATAAGTGTAATCAATATTTTGACTGGTGTAATTGTTTGCCTTTCAATAGCTGTACGATCTGCAGCGTTTGTTGATTTCACAGCAGATCAGAAATGGCCTTCCGTCAGAAATAAATTGTGATAACATGAAACTTTATTGCACGTGTCTAGAGTCGAACGGACGTATTTTGGAAAGATCGGTGTATTTCTGGCTGCTGTGAGGAATGTACTGTCATGTCAGTATCCGTATGGTCGAGCTGTGTTGTGACTTGAAGTGTGCAGGCTGGCTGTGTGGCGGCAGCACTGTTGCATTTTAGTGACGGCTGTCTTCAGGAAACAGAATGTTAGAATAATACCTCTTTGTGCAGATCTAAGGCACTAAACACATATATATGTCCAGGTAACTAACTGCGCGGAGCAAACGCCTTCTTGCTAATCTAGTGGTTCGGTTGATCAACAAAACCGGGCTGCTACTGTGGACACATATCCATACTGTCGCTACAAAAGCCCGTGTGTGGCCAGTCCACAATCTTGCGTCTCATTCATTTAAGTTCTACTTTCACATTACCTTTCGATCTACGTGAAAATATATTCTGTTTTGGTTTTCCAGCCAATTTTATTTACATTTCTAATTCCATTCATACGTTCTACATTTCTTACTCATCTTCCTCCGCTTGATTTAATCGAACAGTAAATAAGGAACTGCTCAAATGACATTTCCCGCGCTTTTTCTCTTCCTGGCTTCTAGATTCCAATAAACTCCCCGGTACGTTTATCTCACACACCCTCAAAATGTGTCTTTCATTTAATGTAGGACGCTAATGTTTACATTCATACAAAACAACGGGTAAATTTGCAGTTGCTCGTAGCGGACGCGGTACTGTAAAATTGTGTGTTGTGTTAAGTGATTCAATTATCTTGCATGCAGCTTGCAAAACGGTGAGTGAACTGTAGAAGGTTTTGCAGAGAATATTGAATAACAATAGAGAATGAACAGTATGTCTTAGCGGAAATTTTACACAAATTAAATTATTTCCCTCCTGAAAACCGAATACAGTAATAACCATTATATCACGAGCCATATATTTGAATACATTTTATTAGAATTTATTAGAAAAATAATTTGTGTACCTTGTAAAGCTGTAAGTGTAAATTGCCCAGTTTCCTTTAATATTCGAAGTCTGAAATCCGTGTTAATATTATCCTTTTAAAACCTAGCGGTAACTTTACGTACCACCAGGTTTAACATTAAAAAATTCTACGTGGTGCCCACATTGCGTTTATGTGTTTTGTACGGATCTCAGAACAAACAGCAACTTTTGTCTTATAAAACATTAAGAGATTGGTTTTTATAACCGAAGTGGAGAGTGTTTACAGCGCAGTACGCACAGAGTCCTTGTATAAAACAGATATGCTTCGTCTTTAAAGGGTTATACAAAAACAGTTCTTAACTGACAGTAAACACAGCGAATTTTCATTACACAGACCAACCCCTTAATGCTGTTTAGTTTGCTAGGTCGTACCATGGCTTCAGCAGAACATACGTAACATGGAAAGCTCCCAGACTTCACGGTGTCACAACTGGAGACACCACAATCTGATGTTCAGTTCTCTACAGCTCTGGAAGCAGTTGCGAAACGCCTGCAACACGTTGTTACGATTACACGCTTAGCGCAGCAGCCGAAGAAGTTGCCGCTCTCTCGCGGCGCTCCACCGACTTTACAATGACGTCAGTGGCGCCAGAAAATGAATGAGATTATCACTTTGTTAAGACTCTTGGTGCGTAGTGAAGCGTGGGAGAACAAGTTATCGTACTGTTTCAGAGAGTTACTAGCTGTAACCTTGGGCAGTACTTTGTATCCTGCGTACATTGCATGTATTTGTACAACACCGCTTTTCAGCAGTCTCTTTACAGTGCACATTTCAGTAGCTGTGAGGTCTAAAATTTGTTCCATTTGGAACCAAGCATTTCAGCAAGTAGGGCTTTAGTTATGGCTGTTGATTTGGTTACGTTGGACTTCAAAATATGAAACCTGATGTTAGTCCGGATGTTTTGAAATTAAGCTTATATTTCACGAAGAACACACTGCCTCTCCATTCCAAACATCGGACGGTTAATGCCGCTTAGGGAAATGACAGCCGTAGGGAAGGGAATCTATAAATTACCGTGCGGGGAAAATGTAGACTTTGTTAATTTTAGAGCATTCGGTGCGTTCATTTGCGGCTGTAGGTTGAATGTTATTCATCCTCCTCGATATATTTGTTGTTTTATTTATTTATGTGTTCGTATGTTTGTTTCAATGTTACCGCTTTTCCGGTGCTCTAATTAACCCATTTTACCCTCCTGTGTATCCATGTAGGTTTATATGACGGAATAGCACTTACAGATATTGCAGTTTGGCGCACTGCCTGGCCATCTGAGTCCTTTTGTGCTGTCAGCAAGAAACAACAAAGAACATTTCTGCGAGTGACTGGCTGCACTGTACTCTGCACTGCTGCGCTGTACTCTGCACTGCTGCACTGTACTCTGTACTGCTGCACTGTACTCTGTACTGCTGCACTATACTCTGCACTGCTGAAGCAGAAACCTTACGTGCATTAAATTTAGAAACTTTCTGCAGTACTTAAAAAGTAAACATGAATGTGACAGATAGGTTTATGCGTGTGTCCGGTAACTTCACGAACCCGTAATTGCGCTTCACCGAAAATTATTTTGGAACGGCTTGTCTCTAATTCTAACTGAACACTTCTAGAAACTTCTCCAATTTTTTACATCTTATAACGCATTTGCATATTTCTGTGCAAGATGTAAGTTTCAGGTAAGAATTATGAAAAATTTTGACTTTTTACAATTTTATTGCTCCCCTCTAATTTAAGTAATCAATAAATCTGTACGCAGACGCTTCCCTTACTGTAATTAGTAAAATTACATACCCTGTTGTTAATGACAATCATAAAAGTGTCAGCAGTCTATATAAGTCAATCTCGCATCACAATTTTTCTCACACTTACGAAAAGCAATAAATGTCTGAGAATTCTAGTCTTGCGCAATGAGACTTTGCTTATTGGGTTGATTGTTCACTGCGTTTCGAATAAACCCAGTGCTTTTATCTTTAAAGAGTCACGAGGTCCGTAATACTTTACAGACCTGTTGACCTTATAAGGTGAAATTACATCTCAGGAGACTGGACTCCTCCGTTAGAAGGTAGTGAAAAACTTAAAACGTGTACCTGCGCATGGCAGTTGTTATAATAGCGTGACTGTACCATGGGGGTGGAGCAGTCATACAGCGTACTTGCCGATGTACCGAAACATGATGGGACTGTGGAAGAAAGGCAGTTCACTAAAGTATGATTGAATAAAGGGATTAACCTTTTAAAACCTAGCGGTAACTTTACGTACCACCAGGTTTAATATTAAAAAATTCTACGTGGTGCCCACATTGCGTTTTATGTGTTTTGTACGGATCTCAGAACAAACAGCAACTTTTGCCTTATAAAACATTAAGAGACAGGTTTTTATAACCGAGGTGGAGTGTTTACAGCGCGGTACGCACTGAGTCCTTATATAAAACAGATACGCTCCGTCTTTAAAGGTTTAATAACTTTGTTTGTATCCATGAACCGTCTAATGCTTCAAGTTTTTCCAAATTGTGTATAAACACTATCTTATTACTTGACACATAAAACTTTCATGAATTACAAAGAGCAATTCGTTTATATTTTTGACGAAATTTGTCGTTGTTTGTTATGAGAATAATAAGAAACAACGTTATGGTTTCTTTCAATGTCGATGCCGATTTACGTGCGGTTACCAGTCCATTTTGAACGAGTAACGAAGTACAGTGAGCATCGCTATACAATCCGCGGACAAGCACTGTTAATGTCCCTCTATATCGTGCTCTATCCATAAGCGTATGAGGGAGAAAAACTTTTTGTAAAAGCAATATGGTTGGGAAGCAGAGAACGTAAGATGAAATTGCACTTGATTAGGAAAAACACAGGCTACGTGTGTGGGTTTCTGACACAGCAATTTTTCATACAAGGCAGCGCGTGCTCTGTGGCGACCTCTGAAGCGACCGTTCGGCTCTTATTGCACTCCCTTGCCAATGTACAGTCTTGATATAAACACACAAGCCCAGTTTGTGACACCAACGGAATTTATACTTGGTTATATATCATAGTTTTCGGCAACAAACCGTTGGGACGGCACTGTGTTCCAGTTTCATGAAGCTGGCGCACAGAAATGTTACACATATTCATATTTATGTTCAAACAGACTGCAGAAGGGATGACGTCTTGTTTGAGTTGTTGTTCTGCCTGCACTGACACTTAGACACGTCTTGGGGTTAAGTAAATATTGTCGCATGGAATTTATTATGAATCTACCGTCTGCATATTTCGTGTTTCTGTCACAGTATGTTTTCATTACTCCCATTTTTATTCTGACTTCCTCGTGGAATGGATGAACGTTTTTAAGCAAACAGACTGGCGAATATTGCAAGGACTCAAAGAAACGAGATGTTAAGCTAAGAAACAAAGGCCTTCTCGCAATAACGTTTCCTTCCTCCAAGGAACGTGTTCCGTTTTACATCATTTTAATCCGCTGAGGCACGTGGTAGTCTTTAGTGTCTCACTTATTGTACAGAAGCTGTGTAACTCAGCCACATTTTGTGTTTGTTTGTTTGTTTGTTTGTTTGTTTGTTTGTTTGTACCACACTGCTATCACAGAAAAGAAAGAATATTTTTTTCCAAACACCCGGAAGTGTTTGCCTGTGTGACGGAAATCCGTCTGTTTTCCGTGAGGTACGAAATAAACTTCTGAGTGTCATTTGGGCTAACCTTACTGCGAGTGCGTAAGCGGGGCTGCGGGTTTTATTTCATCATGATTAAATCCCTGACTTTGAAGACCACGAATTCATTTTCTGCGAGATATAAAGTGCACGTTATGCCAGGACACTTCCTCCTTTAATGGAGACATGCTATTTGACCACAGTCCACAAAACTCATGACACAGTGTGATTTTGCAGATCTTTTCTTGGCTTCTGTGATTATATCAGGACTGTTCACAGAGAAGACGGCGAGAAACACTCCGGCCCTGACTCACTTGCAGGCAGAGAGTTGTAGTACCAACTGTAGACTAGCATATTCCCCCAGATTCTGGCTATCTCTTCATGCTTTAAAGATTCAAAGCATATTTCTATGGTTTTGGACATTAAATTGTGCCACCAGTCATGGGACTCACCTTCTATACCTTCTTTCGATTTGTGTCGTGCGTCTGTACAAAGGAAGATAATCACAGCAAATTAAATGTGACAAGCAATGTAGCTGGGGCCTCTAGAACTCAGTTCCTTATTCATTCATTCATTCATTCATTCATTCATTCATTCATTCATTCATTCATTCATTCATTCATTCATTCATTCATTCATTCATTCATTCATGGTTTCTTCAGTTTTTTTCAGTACTTCAGTCTCTGCATAGTCGAATTTTTAACACTTTGAGGACGAAACGCGATGTTAGTTGTAGATCCAGGTCGTACCGCGCAGTAAACACTCCATCTCGGTTACAAAAATCAATCAGTACAGGGCAAAAGTCACTGTTTGTTCTGAAAGACGTACAAAACACACAAATGTACGCTGCGGGAAGAACGTGGAATTGTTGAATGTTAAACCTGGTGGTTCCTACAGTAACTGTTAAGCGTTAAAAGGTTAATGAACAGACTAATGAATTGCAAAGGAAATGAACGTGCTCCAGGGCTCAATCCAGCTACGATCCCAGACTTAGTCTGTACTGAAGAAACCCATGAAAATCAGTTAATTTAGCTGGTCTCAGTAGCTCAACTTGAAGTGTGTCCGATAAGAAACAGGGTTGCAGTATACCAGAGATATAATTTTGATTTTTACCACACCTGGCTTCCATTCGCAGACACTGAGAGTGATTGTGAAATAAAACATTCAGAAGGAGATATTGTCCGAGGACTGAAAATCCTTTTATTTTATTTCTAATTCTAACTAAACTCTGCACGCCCTAACAGTGGTTATATGGAATGTTCATCAAAATGTAATCCATGCCTCTTTTTTTATGTGGATCTAAATTATTAAAAATATTTTATGTTTTGATCTTTTTCTTCAAAGTATAAAAAATTCCAATAGACTCTAATTATGAGAAATTCTAACACAAATTTCAGCTGCAGTAGAATTAATCAGGTCTTACAGTAACAAGAAAATTTTAATCGGACGAGCTAATATGGTCGTCTCTTTCACATAAAAGAACCTAATTTTCTACGTGTAATTAAAGCTCTTTTAATATCGAATGGAATAAATTATCTCACATTTTTCCATCGTGGTTCTGCTGTAAGGTATGTCGATAAAAACGGATAATTCCTGGCACGGAGCAGAACGAATGGTGTCCGTATTTCGTAACAATTGTACACGATTTTGTATGCACTAACCTGTTTGACAATGTCAGTAGTAGTTTACTTCTAAGCTGCAAAATTTTGGACACCGGTTCTGCCTCGTTCAGATGGCACTCCGTTCTTTCGTTTGGCACCTTAAGTTACAAATTTTTTGTTACGAATTTTTCTTATTTTTACACTAAGTTGAACCCTGTAAACCCTAACGTTCAGGTAAACAATACGGTCGAACTCGGTTATAACGTCATGAAAGGGACTGAATATTTTGTGTCGTTACAAACGAGTGTCGTTATAACCGAGAGGTATAATGTTACGGTTAACAGTGAGGAATTAATTGGTACCACACAATATCTGACGCTATAGACGAGGTGTCGCATAAACCGATGTCGTTGTAACCAGATTGGACTGTATTTAAAATTCAGTGCGTTTCCAGTGCAAGTAGCGAAGGAGTAATAGTCATTAGAACATAATCGCTGTTTGTTGTGTGACTCCTATGCACATAAATACTCACTGGCTACAGGTCAGGCTTCTTTAATATGCAAGTGTGCGGTGCGGATTGTAACCACTGTGCTTTAATAAGCAAGTGTGCGGTGCGGATTGTAACCACTGTGCTTTAAACGCTGATCACGGAAGGGTGTCACTATTTATGCTTTTACAGCTCTTATGTGAAATCAATCTTATTGATTTTACATTGTTTTCACCGTGCATTTTTATTGCGTAATTTCAGATACCAACAAATGCACTTTTTATATATAACACTTTCTCACAACACCGCTATACCCATATGGAGAATGGGTACACCAAATGGTGTACCCATTCTCCATATGGGTTTTATGTGAAGACCCAGGTACAACCCCTGATGATGGCGTCGTGACAGGCACCGAAATATGTCGCGTATAGCGGTGTTGTGAGAAAGTGTTATATATAAAAGTGCATCTGTTGATGTCTGAAATTATGCCATTTTATTGGTTAATTTTGAGATCTGTGTATGTCCTTGCCTTTTGAAACACTTCCCCTGAGGACCACGAATTTTCCGTGTCATCATTTCACCACTGCTCCATTCTCTTTCATCCATCTACCGCCGACGCTATCGACGCTATGTAAAATAACGTAAAGACGCATATATTTAATAATTTTGAGTTTAGAAAATGAATTTAAAACCGAGAGAAATCATACGTGTAATGGAATCGCATTTCCAAAGCCTATCACATTTGCCAGTGTTCAGAATGCCTGCCAGAGTGGTTCCTTCCACTGCTGCGTACAGAACCCCGGGACTGTAGACAAAATGCAGTTGAAATGAGCGGAGAAGGGAACGGGCGGGAGCAGGGTGAAATTTTATTCTCTTTTCATCCTTTCAACTACAAGTTTCCCTTTCACTGTACATCAACCCTTGTCTTCATCTCATCCGTCAGGAAAAAAAATGAAACTTCGCAGACAATGCGCGCGCGTTTTTTACTTCCTATAGTTAGAGTCCTTTACGGTAGTCAGATATTGCATTTGTATGCAGAGATACGGCGGGTTTTACAGGGTTGATTTCTTTCTTTTATTCGAGATGGTTCCTTTTATTTGGAATCGGTGTGATGTTTTATCTGTTTTAATAAGTGATTTTGCATTTGTACTCCTCCTAGTGTAATTGTGATGGAGAATGGATCTTCAAGAAGTGGGATGGGAGCGTGGACTAGATTGAGCTGGCTCAGGATAGGGACAGCTGGCGGGCTCTTGTGGATGCGGTAATGAACCTCCGGGTTCCATAAAATGGGGGAATTTCTTGACTAGCTGAGAAACTATTAGCTTCTCAAGAAGGCCTCTGCTCCATGTAGTTAGTTTGGTTGGTTGGTTGGTTAGTTGGTTGGTTGGTTTTTTGGTTGGTTGGTTCGTTGGTTGGTTGGTTGGTTGGTTGGTTGGTTGGTTAATTAGTTAGTTAGTTAGTTGTTTTGGTTGGTTGGTTGGTTGGTTGGTTGGTTGGTTCGTTCGTTCTTTCGTTCGTTCGTTCGTTCGTTCGTTCGTTCGTTATTTGGTTGGTTGGTTCGTTGGTTGGTTGGTTGGTTGGTTGGTTGGTAAGTCAGTCAGTAAGTCAGTCAGTTAGTTAGTTAGTTAGTTAGTTAGTAATTGTGACGGTGCTGAAGTATCGTGCGAAGTGTCTCTGAAAGAAAGCAAACTTTTTATTATTAGCTTTTGTGTTATGAAACCGTGCAGTCTGGTAGTACGTACTAACTTTCCGTAGGAAGACACTGTCCCTTTTCCCACTAACAGATAGGAGTAACCCGCTGCAGTTTTCTCTGAGCTGGGAACAAAACCTTTATTATCAGATGAACAGAATCTTACACATGTCGTATATACCAGGAAGCCTGATAGTTGTGAATTTATTGAATAAATGACGGATTGAAGGGTTAATTCAATGCTTGGTTAGTTGGTATCATTAAATATTTGGCAGTAGTCCGTCAGCATGACTAAACTGTCAGTGAGTGTTGCCTAAAGACGTAGAGCACTATTACAGACAAGGTAAAAGGACTGAGATGCTAGCCAGTCCATTACAGTGCAGTGTACCGGCCTGCTAACGGAACGCCCCCACTTCAAGTTGCCTTGCCTCGCACACATTTCCGTTCAATTTCCCAGGCGCAAGACAAGATACTTTACCTGATTACAGTAAAGCAAAAAATCAGAACTTTCCCTGAACCAATACAGTCAAGCAGAAGGGCTGTTTCAGTCACGGCAGTGAATGTCACGTTACGTCTACATTTCCTACGACGTTCAGCGTCACGTATTTTATAGCTACCTGCTCTTTGAAATGTCACACCAGTTTGTGCTCTTTCCCCAAGACCATCTCTTCTTAATGCTATTACTGATGCATCAGATGCAAATTTGATTTCGAAAATTGTTGTAATTTCCGTGACCGCGCCGTCTAAGGCGTCTGTCTACGGCCATTCGTTTTCTGGGATCGCGAGTTCGAATTCGGCCAGGGGGCATGGATGTCTGTCTGGCGTGAGTGCTGTATGTTGTCAGGTAGAAGTCTCTGCGATGGGCCGATCCCTTGTCCAGAGGAAACCTACTGAGACTGTGTGTGTGTGTGTGTGTGTGTGTGTGTGTGTGTGTGTGTGTGTGTTTTACTGAGTGTAATGAGGTGTAACAGTGACACTCTACACCTACAATGTGTAGGTAGACAGAGAGCAGATTACGAAAAAAAATAAAGGAATTTCCATGCGTGTGGAATGTTATAGATGAATTTGAATCCACATGATTAAAGTGGGGTATTTTTGTACATCGTTTCGGTGCATGTAATTCTTCAGAGCGCTGATACTGAAGCACTGTTCTGATGCAATAGCGCGCAGTGTGGAAGAGATAAGACTAACATTAGGCTTTAAATTTATAGAGTTGGGGGTTTGTCTGATTCAGTAAGCCCCCTACCCCCACCCCGATACAAACCGTCCTGACGCGGTTTGCACCGATTTCAGTGAGCTTATCTAGAACTGTAATGTCACATTGTCAGACGGGCCTATTCAGAGTCGTCCACAGTTTAAATGCAAACCCCAGAAACCCGTCATCTGGCGTCTCTGACGGCTTCGAGTTAAAATAGCGAGAACGGTTAAACAAAATTACCTGAGTTTTGTTAAATGGTTTGGTTATTCACAGCACTGTTGTGGCGGTGTGTGTTACCTGCCTTCAGATTAAGAATGTCCGCATTTTAAACTGCACACTGTCTGTAGGATTCTCAAGAACAGACACTGATTGTTCCCCTGAACAGTATTAACTGTTCGTTTTTGTGTGACGGAAAGACCGCACGTTTTCCTGTGTGCTCAGATCTGAATTATGTATAAGCTTTTGAAGGTGTATTTTCTATTCTCATTCGCTCTTTAGTTCTTAATCCAGTATTAAAACCGGTATCCATTTAAAAATACTGTAGAAGTACGTGAGGCGTTGTTTTCTCAGAATTGTATACAGGAAATACAATGTATGGAAATGTGCAATTTAAATGAATGTATTGTCTTGCTGAAGATTGTGATCGTGGAATAATTATGATTTATTATTTATTAGCCTAAATTTATGTGCGTGACTTGAATTTTGTCGTTACCACCATGCCTGCTACATGCTGTGCCTATCACATCACCTTCGTGAGATTTGGTAACGATAGTGTCTGTATCTTAAACATTCGTGAAGTTTATGTGATTTGTATGGGTTCACACACGCTGACTTGCCATGTTTATGTACGTTTATTGGGCCATGTTTGTGTATGCTGATTGATCTTATTTATGTACGTTTCTTGACCGTGTTTATGTACATTTATTGGCCATGTTTATGTACATTTATTGGCCATGTTCATGTACGTTTATTGGCCAGATTTCTGTACGTTTATTGGCCATGTTTATGTACAGTTATTGGCCATGTTCATGTACGTTTATTGGCCAGATTTCTGTACGTTTATTGGCCATGTTTATGTACAGTTATTGGCCATGTTCGTGTACGTTTATTGGCCATGTTTCTGTACTTTAGTTGGTCGTGTTCACATCAATTCCAAGAAAGGCGCTTAAGAATGGTTCTTGTACACAGTTTCTTCAACACTGACTACTTGCTTCTCTTTCTATGCCTGTGTTTTGGCTTTAGTTTCGAAGCATTGTAACTTACCTGCCCCAATTTTATGAACAAATGACTGCAGAAAGGGCGTGTCAGACTTCATTCAATTATTAGGCGCAGCTTTGTGAATAAAATTGCCCTCTGCATTTCTATCCGTGATCTAGTGTCAGCTGCTGAACTGATGCAGATATATTATGCCACATGAAAACATTCGCTCAAATCTGTTAGGCAGTTCCGATGTTCAGCCATGTTGATCATCATAACATGATGCTTCTTTTAACCTTTCTATGCTCCCTGCTGACTGCATTTCAAGGTAATTTCAACTTTAATTTTTTTCCATTCTGGGCAGAAAATGGAATTTGAACTCGGCTTCATCGAATGTTTAACGCCGTAAATTGGTCTGTACTTTTCTGGCACACAACGTTCGTCGGATTTGATATCCACATCACACCTTAACTTAAATAAGTACAAAGTACGCCGGGGTGAAGCGACCGCTGTGTTACACTGACCAGCTACCACTCTCTAGAGCTGAGGTAAAATAAAAACTCGCGTAGTTATGCCTCTCTTGCCTTATGTTCCTGCACGGTGTGTTGGATAACAAAGCACAAAAAAATTTTTATTTTGCTTTGCGTCACATTACGCACTACGTTACTCCAGTAATGTTGCGGTTCATACACGGGAATCTGATCCACTGAGTTAGCACTTTCAGACGGGACTGTCTTCCGTCCTTGCCGCAGTAAAGTATTTGATGGTACTGAACAATACGGTTACCGTCAGCAGCTCTTGTTACTCGCTAAGTCTTTCTTGAGAACATATCTTCTCTAAAACGTTCAGGAATTCTCCGCTTTTAACAGGAGCAAGATTATAGATCAAGAAATGTGAGTAGCAAAGTCAAAGCTGACGTCACGGTAGTGTCGCATTAAGGACCTGTAGAATGACAGTGTTGTAGTTTTGTTTATAGGTTAATCGGAAACGACTGTGAATATCTACCGACCTACACGGTGTCTACTACAGAATTCCTTGTCTTTAGTTATTTAATGTTACATACATTGCGTGCAGTTGCACTGTATACAATCATTTATTCCCAGATACCTGCTCAAAGCTTACTTTTTTACGATGCTACACGTTTCGGCTACTTGTTGTAGCCACAGTCGAGGAGCGGTAATATTGGAAAGATATAAGCAGTGTATAGTTTAAGTTGTAAGTAAATGGTAAACATGTATTAATTAGTATCATACAACATTTAACCCTTTAAAGACGAAGCGTATCTGTTTTATATAAGGACTCAGTGCGTACCGCGCTGTAAACACTCTCCACTTCGGTTATAAAAACCAGTCTCTTAATGTTTTATAAGGCAAAAGTTGCTGTTTGTTCTGAGATCCGTACAAAACACATAAACGCAATGTGGGCACCACGTAGAATTTTTTAATGTTAAACCTGGGGGTACGTAAAGTTACCGCTATGCTTTAAAAGGTTAACATACGTAAAAAGGCAAAGCAATCCCTCTACAGGCCTGGACAGGCCCAGAGGTTTCCAGGAGGTTAAGGCTCCCACATTTCTCGACAATCGGCACGCGAAAGTGGTAGGTTGTCAGCCATACGCACCGGTCGCGTTTACCCCCCAGGAAATATTCCAGGTACTCATTTCTGTTAGAGGCTGAGTCCACCCCAGGACCATAGTGCGGCCGGAAGGGTTAAGTCAATCAAAATTCCGCTGAATCGAACCCGCGACCTTCCGGCTTGTAGCGCTGTGCCTCAATCAACTGCGCCACCGCCTGCGAAAATATATAATTGGAATATTAAAATGTAAAAAGTCGCTTTCCAAACAGCTTTTAGTATTGCGTATCCTCTGTTTATAGAGTAGGGAAGATCTAGGCTTTGTTACAGGATGTTTACTCTATGAGTGATGGTGCTGTACTCTTACGCAGTAGATGGAAACGAACTGTTTTGTGTACTTATCGTTAGTGTCCAGCATTGCATTGCACACACTTGTGTCGCTGTTACCCTGAACAGCTGGCACACGAACTGTGAGATGCCTTCTAAGCTCCAACTGTCTCTAGCCTTCATCTTTCCTATACACGGAGGAAACTGTCCATTCCTTTCATTTCCGTAGTACAAAAGATGGCATAGCTGGCACTCCATTCATCGCTGATTTCTCTTGGGCTGCGTATCATTCACTCCATTTCTCCAGCCTTCCTTTCCTTAACTTCACTTCCCATTCATGCTTTAGACCTTCTTTTGGTGTCCCCAAAGTGACAACAGCACGTAGAATCCATCCAAACATAAACATCGTTTTGAAATAAGTATCCTAGTATCTGCACTCTGTCCAGCACACTCATTTGACTTACTAACTCCATGGAGCAGACGCCTGCTTGAGAAGCTAACAGTTTCTCAGCTAGTCAAGAAATTCCCCGCATTTTACGGAGCCCTTGAGGTTCATTACCGCATTCACAAGAGCCCGCTACCTGTCCCTATCCTAAGCCAGCTCAATCCAGTCCATGCCCCCATCCCACTTCTTGAAGATCCATTTTAATATTAGCTTCCTATCTACGCCTGGGTCTCCCAAGTGATCGCCTTCCCTCAGGTTTCCTCACCAAAATCCTGTATGCACCTCTCATTCCCCCATACGTGCCACATGCCCCGCCCATATCATTCTTCTCGATTTGATTACCCGAATAATATTTGGTGGTGAGTACAGGTCATTAAGTTCCTCGTTATGTAGTCTTCTCCACTCCCCTGTCGCCTCGTCCCTCTTAGGCCCAAATATCCTCCTCAGCACCCTATTCTCGAACACCCTCAGTCTTTGTTCCTCCCTCAGTGTGAGAAACAAAGTTTCACGCCCATACAAAACAACAGGTAGAACTACAGTTCTGTGTACCCTAATATTTGTGTTTTTAGATAGCAACCTGCAAGACTTGACTGAAAATAAAAAATTGTAGCTATTACTGCACAGCGTGTGTCTGAGTAATTGGAAGATATGAGTGAGGGACCGGCCGGGACGTAATTTTAGGTTTGCCCATCCAGGTATGTGAAGCTACTGAGAAAAATCGCGAGAAACATCAGTTTGGCCCCTGTCCGAGCCAGGAATTGAACTCGGGATTTTCCAAATGCCGTAGCACATTGCTAAACACCCGACTGACATGTTTGTGTACCAGATCTGTGGTTTTATGTTCAGTGCCACCAGAGCATACGAGAGCTGGAAATTTTTAATGACGTAACTTTGAAATGCAGAATATGAGGGAACATAAATAATGAATAATTTAAGAGTTTCCCAAGTTAAGTCATGTTCCTCTTTATGTATTTACATACAGATATGGCTAATGACTTAAGGAAAACTTTTAGAAAAATAATGGAAAACTGAAACCAGTTTCTAAGTAGATGCTTGTATGATTTACTATTTTAATGAAGCTGGCATCTGAGTCTTATCGCATTTCTTCTTTACTTGCTACTTACAGGCAGAATAGCTGCCGTACATAGTTTACTAATAACGCACTGAAACACGGACTGTACCGAAAACCCTCAAATTGCTGTAATGTAATTCTGTGTTTATATAAAACACTTGAAATGTGTATCTTCATAGGTTTTACTCTGCACCAAAGATGATCTATTGGGACGATCACATAGTATAAATGGGACAGTCGAGGAATTGGTTTGTAGTTTCATTCGGAAAACCTGTGCGCAGCATATGCGAGAACAGGAAGTGGATGGGATGATAAGGTGAATTGTAAAGAAACGTCTAGGGGGAGGTCTGTGGTAAGCGAAGAGTTACCGGACTAAATTACCATAAGCTCTCCAAGAATCACTCAGTGTTATGGTGTACAGTGAATGTTGCAGTTATCGCTGAGTGCTGTTCTCAGCACGTCTGGTGTATATTGACTGGCGCCTTAGGTGTGTTTTGTGTCTCACAAGAACAGTGAGACACGCAGCTTGATGTAAGCGGTACCACTACGGCGAAACCCGGCGAAACCTTTTCCCGGTCTACCGAATATTCTGCCTTACGGTTTTCGTGGTTTTGTTCCGTCACTTATATAAGCTGCGAGTGCTTTCTTCCAAACCATTTCCAGTTCATCGTCCGCTAGTCGTTCTGCCACTGACAGTTCATCAGACATTGATAAAATTTCTATTGACGGATCATCGGAGAAGAATCATACCGCGATTGGCAGATCATGATCAAGTAATCATAATACGATTAACATATCATTCACTAATCATACGGCGATTCACAGATTATCATGTACTGGTCATACTGCCATTGACAGCTTATCGTGCACTAATTACGCTACTGTTGACATATCATCGTACACGAATCACACTACATTCATATTGGGTCAGTCACTACTCACACTACGATTGACATATCATGCACTAATCATACTATGACTGACAGTACATAATTTACTAATCATATTGCCAGTGACACTGTTAATCCGCGATAATCGGATGTTAACCAACGCAGGAAACCAGTGAATAACAGCGAATATGGTTTACATTATGAATTACAAGCAGAAGGACACGTTCTTACTCCGGTGTATATTTGATTCCCTTGTTAGGAGTCGTGCCATTTTATAGCCTGTCCACAATTCGCTCCGTTTATTCTGACCATCCATTTTCTTACCAATATTCATACTGCAAAAAGAAAACACGGAAATACAAATTAACTGAAAATGTATCTCATTAAATTTCCACACATTTATATAAACGTCTAGCCAGTAACTTGATTTCAGTTTATACAAACCATTGAATTTATGCGTGTCTTTATCTCAAGTCGCACTCTACCGTCACGGTATGTTTCTGTGTTCCATATAATTCTATCGATAAACAGGGTTTGACCGATTGTGCTTTCTACCTGTAAGGCAGTGCTTTGTGGGTTAGGAGCTCCGTTTTTAAATATTATTTATTTGAACTGCTAAACCCAGCTGCTGATCACTAATAAAACATAGGCTGCTTTCGTGATGAATTGGCAGTTTTGCGCTACGAAACGATGTACGCTATGAAGCTGGGCAGGTTTACCACATGCAGTTAGATAAAAGTCTGCAGCTGTACATTTGATGCATCCTCCCGAGGGACTCATGCCAGGCAATCGATATTTGTGTCCGGGTCGTTAGGTAAAATATGAACAGCGCCTTTGTTACCTGGACGTTTCCAGTCTTCCATCCACTCGGTATGTTTATAGACCATACATATTCTGTTGTTTTATGACTGGAACTCAATACTGTGGTGTATATAAGAGGCACTGATGTGGAGTATATTTGTTTTGTGTTTAAATCTACTGCCGTTTGTTTTTCTGTGGACACTGAGTCTTTATCCGTATAGATCAAGGGTGTGTGAAAATTCTAACTTAAGCTTGGTGAGTTTAAGAGGTTCTTACGGATACGACAGTAGCCATTACTATTTCCGGAACTGACACCGTGTATTTTGGTATATAATTAGCGAGGAATTTTTCCCACAATTATGTGGGTAAAAGAAGGAATTCTGACCGATCCCAATGGCCGCGCAGTCTAAGGCGTAGGTCTGCGGCCGAGCGCTTGCTGGGATCGTGGGTTCGAATCCCACCGGAGGCATGGATATTTGTCTTGTACAGTGTTTGTGTTGTCAGGTAGAGGTCTCTGCGACGGGCCGATCTCTCGTCCAGAGGAGTCCTACCGACTGTGGTGTGTGTCTGAGTGTAATCAAGTGAAAATAAAAATAAACTACGCCTACTTTGAACAAGTAGGTAGAAGAGGGAAGGACTAAGAAACGAAGGAATTCTGCCCTGAAGATGCCTACGGTATATTCCTCAGTGTGCCATGAAAATGGAGATAGACCGTTTGTCAAGTAAGTTGGTACGCATCTACCAGACTACACGGCGTCACAACCCGTATCACAGTGCGGATCATAACAGCTGTCTTAGTCCGCTATGTCAACAGCCCAGGCTTGTGTGCTGTAAGGTAACATGTTTAGTTAGCTTTTCGTGATTTCAAATGGGGAAAAATAAGGAACATGTTGAGGTTTAAGTTGCATATATTTTGCAGATATTTCCTTGAACTTAATGTGCATTACGAACACAGAAAATAATGGCACAATTACTTGAATGTTAATGTACATCACACACATTGTGCGGTTAAACCTTTAAAGCCCAGTGGTTACTTTATGTACCACCAGTTTTAACATCCACAAATCCTACGTTCTGCCCACACAGTGTATTTATGTGTTTTGTGTGGATCTCAGAACAAACAGCGATTATTTCCCTATACAGCATTAACTGACTGGTTTGTATAACCGAGACGAGTGTTTACTGCGCGGTACGGACTGAATATCTATATATAAACCAGCGGGTTTAACATTCAAAAATTCTACGTTCTGCCCACACAGTGTTTATGTGTTTTGTGTGGATCTCAGAACAAACAGCGGTTATTTCCCTATACAGCATTAACTGAATGGTTTTTATAACCGAGACGGAGTGTGTTTACTGCGCGGTACGAACTGGATCTTCAACTGCAGTTCACTTTAATTTCCTTATTGGAGGTGTCAGTGGGGACCGTGGCAGTTTTGTTCTGTGTGTAAAGAAATCTGACTTTCATAAGAAACACACTTGCCGCTGCCCGCCTTCAGTCTGGGTAATTTTCTTGGAACCGTTGTGCCCAGCAGAATTCGTATAAAAAGCGAACGTAGCTAATTACGCTTACAGACGCTACCTAAACGCCTCTGCTCCGTCGTGCCTAGCCGAGGTACGTGCAGCTACAGACCGACACGAGCACACTGAACGCGCCCTGACCTCTGCGCGTCTCCCTTCACGTAACATGTAATACGTAATTCAGGCCGAGTTACTCATTTTGTGTGTTGTGGGGGGGAAAACAGTATTACCCGGGATTAGTTCCATTTTCTCCACTTAAACTAGAAATGTTATTTTCGTATGTTTGTCTATACGTAAGACTTGGTCCCTCGCCCTAAAGAAAGGACAGGACGTTTTCGAACAAACAGCTTGGCAGAATATTTACATCTAAGAACAGGCAGTAACAGGCAGTAACAGGAGGTTTGAGAAATTTACTTGTGAGGAGCTTCACAGTTTTTAGCCTTCGGCAAATATAATTGCGATAATGAAATTTTGGAAAGTAAGATGGGTAGTGCATGTAGCACAAGTGAGGGGGAAGAAAATCCACACAAACATTCAGCTGAAAGTCCTGAACGGAAGAAAGAACCCTTTGTTGACCTGTACACAGATATGTGGATAATATTAAAATGTATCTTATACTGTAGGATATTTAGAAACGAATTTAATTTTTAGCGGATTTATCTAGCTCAGTGTAAAGACCGTTGACGAGCTTTTCTGAACACGGTGATGAACATTCTTGTACCAGTGCGAATGTTTGGGCATTCCTTGGCAAATCGATTCCCTATTGAAGATTTTAGGGAGATGTTGAGGAACTGCTGCATGGAGTTAATGAAAGTCTTCGTCATCTGTATACAAAATCGAATGCAATTTGTTTAAACTTTTCTTGGGCTGACAGCCGTGTCAATTGTTGAAAAACCCCGACGTTTCAGAGACACACGCCGTCTCCATCCTCAGGGAAAGAGATCACTTTACCTGAGGATGGAGACTGAATGTGCTTCTGAAACGTCGGACCTGTTTAAACAATTGACACGGCTGTCAGCCCGAGAAGATATCATACAATTTTGTCGCCGTGAAAGCCTGGAGACGTGTATCAGTTTGTTCAATTTCAGAATGCATGTCACAATTCTATACTTCAGGTGTGCTGATGGACAGTACAGCGCATCGTGCAAAATGAAAGCTCCGTTGGAAGTCCTGTTAATACCCGCGCTGTAGGTCCGTGGAGCAGAGTCCTTCTGGATAACCTGGCGGTGGTAAAAGTGGTCAAAATTTCCTCCTTTTTTGTGCAACCCCAAAATTTATTATCGTATTTACTGAACCTATCGTTTGCCAGATTAATCCAGTCCGCCTCCTCAAGTCCTATTCATTTTCGACCCATTTTAATATTATCCTACCATTTATGTACAGTACTTATTAATATTCCGTCCCAGTATTCTTTATGACAGGCTGAGAAGTCTGAGGCTAATATATTGCTGTTCTTGTAACATATCTAAACAAAACACTCAAATGTTTTAGTGTCGCATTCTATTCGCCCAGTTGATATGAAGTTACAAAAACAAACATTGTGTGAATTATCAGCCTTGCATGCTTGTTCACATTTGATCCCAATCAGGCATCAGTTACTGACCCGGGTTTAAATTCAGCCGAGCACTCTGCCGCGTTACCGACTCCTTGTCCCAGTGTGTTCATTATATCGTTTAGTGTAAAGTAAGGTAAACGTGATTCCCGGCATTCTCACTGCGGTGCTGCTGAAGACGTAGACCATATTACGTTGTGGCTACTGTCCAGGGCTGCTTCACTCTGAGAAAGAAAACATTCGTATCTTTCGAAACGTCTGTAAAAATTTACGATACCAACGCAGCAAACCAGAAGACTTGTATTTTAAAACAAATATGTCCCTATGCTTCATTAAATACCATGCGATGAAGGTATATGCGGGAGTGGAGGAATAGCTCCACGCTTTCCTAATCTTAGAACTGGATTCAGGTGACTCGTCAGCTTCACACCGCTGTAGGTTTAGGCTTTTGTAGCCAACATACTCGTTGGGTAGAAGGAAGCACCTGGAGTTATTTTGGATCGGTTGGAGGGTAGAAAAATGCGTGACACTGTCGGGCAACGAACCGCAACTCCCCGATTTTCCATTCCTGAAGCCAAGTCCCCCTACTGACTGATGTGCGCTAGTGTTCTTACACCAATTTCAACATACTTTCTGTATTCAGGAGTATATTAATTTCAGGGTGCCAGTAAGATCATCTTTTGTAGACAAATCATAAAAGTGAAATCTTGTCGGAGAAACCACCATCTCGCGGTTCCTGCCGTTTCTGCCGCTCCCAAATGCTGCATGCAGCTTGCTACTGCCGGTTCATGACGTCTATTCCCACCGCCTTAGACATGGCTTAGAATCAACTGAGATGGCGGATGCTGCTGCACGTATAAAGCGAGGCTTAAACAAACATGTGGATACTGCAGAGGCTGATCCACATCGACTGAGCTAACGTGGCGTCTCTTTGCTACTGCCTAATCCATAACAGGCAATAACCTTCACAAATTTATATGTTGTGTAGGTAATGTAAGTTCTAATGGTGATTATGGTGCAAATAACATTTAAATATTTAATTCCTTCCTCACATCTAAGACGTAGGTCTGCAGCCGAGCGGTGGCTGGGATCTTGGTTTCGAATCCCACTAGGGGCATGGATGTTTGTCTTGTACAGCGTTTGTGTGTTGTCAGGTAGAGGTCTCTGCAACGGGCCGATCCCTCGTCCAGAGGAGTCCTGCCGGCTGCGATGTGTGTGTCTCCGAGTGATCAAGTGAAAATGAACAACCTCGACACCTGCTGTGAGCAGGTAGAAGAGGTCAGGACTAGGAACGAACGAATTTCCTACCTCACAGAAAACAAGTTGTTTATCCATTCGAAAAACCAATTATTTAGTTCATTATGGGACTGTGATTGCGTTTTGTTCTGAAACAGCGCACTCTGCATAAAACGTTGAAGCAGCGCGCTTTAAAGAGACGTACCACCATTGTTTCAATGAAGTGCAGCACTGCGGATTTATGTGTCGTTTAATGGACACAGGATTTTCAGATATTTTCGTGTATTCCAGCAGAGGCAAGAAATATTTTCGTGTATTCCTGCATAGGCAAGAAATATTTTCGTGTATTCCAGCAGAGGCAAGAAATATTTTCGTGTATTCCTGCAGAGGCAAGAAATATTTTCGTGTATTCCAGCAGAGACAAGAAATATTTTCGTGTATTCCAGCAGAGGCAAGAAATATTTTCGTGTATTCCAGCAGAGGCAAGAAATATATTTCGATTGTCCAAAAGTCCAGACCGACGCTGGGGCCCACACAGCTCCCTATTCAATATTTACCGCGATTCTCTCCCTGCCCTAAAACGTCCAGGGTGTGAAGCTGACCAGTCACATCAAACTAGTGCCGAGCTTAAGAATAAATGGAGCTATGTCTCTGCTCCCCCCACATGTCGCCATGGTGTGGACAAGGATTAATTTGTCTTTTTACCTGCTTCTTTAAGGTAGCATTCCGGTTTACATTAGCAGTACTATATGTGTTGTAACAGAACTGTGGTTTTACCTGTTGTTTTGTATGGATGTGAAAGTTGGTCTCTTACACTGAGGGAGGAACAAAGGCTGAGGGTGTTCGAGAATAGGGTGCTGAGGAGGATATTTGGGCCTAAGAGGGACGAGGTGACAGGGGAGTGGAGAAGACTACATAACGAGGAACTTAATGACCTGTACTCATCACCAAATATTATTCGGGTAATCAAATCGAGAGGAATGATATGGACGGGGTATGTAGCACGTATGGGGGAAAAGAGAGGTGCATACAGGATTTTAGTGGGGAGACCTGAGGGAATGCGACTAATTGGGAGACCCAGGCGTAGATGGGAGTATGATATTAAAATTGATCTTCAAGAAGTGGGATGGTGAGGCATGGACTGGATTGAGCTGGCTCAGGAAAGGAACAGGTGGCGGGCTGTTGTGAATGCGGCAATGAACCTCAGGGGCTCCATAAAATGCGGGGAATTTCTTGACTAGCTGAGAAACTGTCAGCTTCTCAAGAAGACCTCTGCTCCATATAGTTAGTTAGTTATATTTGTTGTAACTTGTTTATTGTTTGGCTATTTCTATTTTATAGCCTAGTATATTATTTGCTGATTTTTATCATCTGACGTAGCGCAGGCGGTAAATCAGCTCTCAGTTACCCACACTTAAGTCTTCCGCACAGACACGTATTTTTGCCTAGCTCAGCACTGTGCCCACACCGTTTGCCTCCAGCTTCCACTGCTTTATGTACCAGAGTAAAACGTTGAAAGCGTGGAGCTTATCCCATCAAACGGAACGCTACGTGCCTGGCTTGGGGCCTACACGCCCTGATCAACAGGCCTACATTTAATGTACTGGCGCCAGTGTGCAGACTGTAACCAAACTTTGCGAACACTTCTTGATTTGATTTTGAAATATGTTACAAATTTGTAAGCCATTAGTATATTAACCCTTTAAAGACGAAGCGTATCTGTTTTATATAAGGACTCAGTGCGTACCGCGCTGTAAACACTCTCCACTTCGGTTATAATAACCAGTCTCTTAATGTTTTATAAGGCAAAAGTTGCAGTTTGTTCTGAGATCCGTACAAAACACATAAACGCAATGTGGGCACCACGTAGAATTTTTTAATGTTAAACCTGGTCGTATGTAAAGTTACCGCTAGGCTTTAAAAGGTTAAGCGTACTACTTATTTTACGCCCCACTTGTTTCACGCGTTTTTGCCTTAAACGCCCTTGCCAATATACACCACTTCTTAATTTACGCCCTCTCATTTTCTTGTGGGAATAAGTTTTTTTATGTCCATTTTTCACGAACACAACTAGGGCGTAAACAGGTGCTTGACGTGTCTGGGAACTGGCACCACAGATGTCTACTTGTGAGGTACAAAGTACGTGTTGTATTTTGAACTTGAAGACCATTAACTAAATAGGCATTTGTAATTGTCTAGTTACAATATAATGTATCGCACAACTATAGCGCCTGTAATTTATGTCCTTAAATTGCACTGTGTCCCCTGAGGGTGTGTTACGCGTCACGTGTGGTTATAGCCACTGCCCCCGCAACTAACATTATGTTATTTTGTTTGTAGACGGTTGACGTGCTTCCTGTGGGTTACAAATGCTGCTTAAATTTATGTCACGGATTTAACGCTGCGTATCGTTTAAGCACTTCTGCTCGCTATCAAATTGGGGTTTCCGTTTAGAGCGCTTTCCTTTGAACAATACTTAGTACATCAACTGTCAAGCTGATGGTTGTTGCGAGTGTCGTCACTAACCTCGACACCTCAGTGGTGTTAACGTAGCAGTAAAGAGTAGTCTGCCTCCGTGAAGCCTGTCAAGGTGTCGCTCAGTGCCTTCTGTTGCCAGTTAACAAGACAATCAGCGCGAACGTCACGGTGCGGTAGATAACAGCACTTCTGCGTGTTCAGGAAATCTGGGTTTAAACCTGAATCCGGAAAGTGGCTTTACTAAAACACGCTTTACGTGGGTTTCCGTACTCATTGCAGCTAAATTCCAGGTTAATACCTACGTACACCAAAATAACTTCCATATTCTTGCGAATTTATTAGTCACCAAAAATTGTATCGTCAGGTGCTAACGTTAGCTGCAGTCAGCCCCCAGACACAGGCAATATATACATTGTTATCCATGAATTACCGATCCCAGTGGCCGCGCGGTCTAAGGCGTGAGTCTGCGGCCGCTCGGTTGATGGGATTGCGGGTTCGAATCACGCCGGATGCATGGTTGTCTCTTTTGACTGTTGTATGCTATCAGGTAGAGGTCTCTGCGTCAGGCTGATCACTCGTCCAGAGGAGTCCTACCGAGTGTGGTGTGTGTCTGAGTGTGATCGTGAAGTCTCGAAAATGAGGAGACCCTGGCACACTGGGGGCTGTTGCGCCATTGGAAAAACACGTCTCTGATTCACAGTAAGTCCACTCAAACGGAAATATTATTTATTATAATATTATTTTAACAACATATTTCGCCCTAAAATGTCATCTTCAGGTTGAAAACGAATAAAAGAATACGTGCATAATTTATGCGAGAAATGAGATCCACATCAACTGTGCATATATTCTTTTTTTCTTGTTCACCTGGTGATGGCCTTTTAGGCCGAAACATGTGGTTGAAATAATACTAGAATACATAACTTTGGTTGACCGGATTTACTGTAATTCTTATTTTCCACAACGCAACGGGGATGAATCGTCTTAAAATTATACAGAATGTATCTTCTTCAAGGTTATGCAGGAGTTCTCGATTTAGGCCCTTAAAGTGTTAGTACAGCCAGTATGGTGAAAGTTTTTTCCTTCCTTATGCATGATATCATTAACTTCCGATCTAACGCACTGTCCGTAGAGCACCGCCATCCGCTGCGGAACTGGACCTCCCGCTTACCGGATTTATGGAACCAGCTTTAGTAAGACGTATGGGGAAAAACATCGGTCGCGCCAGGCCCTTACAACCGCAGCAAGTACGTAGCCATACATCCAAACCCCAGAGGGATTCGAATGAAAAGTTCCAGTGTTCTAGCGTTCTATTTCTTTCAGGTATGCAAACTGCTGTACGCCCGTGCATTGCGGGCTGAAGGGTGGATGAGATGTGAGGAAAAACAGCAGCTGGCACAGTGAATGTGAGTCGGCTTTAGCCTTTATTCTTCATGTAGCCGTTGATATTTCAATAATATTTTGTAGCTTGAGATTCATCTGTGTAATATTTATGTTCTCTGTTTTAATCTCACACAAAAACACGCTGCTCTTCCATTGTATTGTCCATCCCCCTATTTAGAGAATAATCACAATTTATTGTGTCATTGACAGAAAAACCATATGCACAGCGTGAATTTTAAAACACGTTGCGTACTTACCTATGCTTAAGGTGTTTCCATTTGGAGGGTACAGTCCAGCACACGTTTATTGTGTTGGACTGTGCGCTTCAGTTAACAACGACAACAACAACGCAATACTGAAATATTCAGATCTAAAAACAAATTTATTTCGGAATTTTACCAAAGTGACAATCACATGTCTGTGGTTGAATACGAAATTAAAACCAATACTGTTTGAACTCATTGCGGTTTCTGTCATGCGTTATCTGTCAGGCTGCCGTCCCCTCGCTGTACACTTTGTCTGAGCACACGGGCAGTTAATATTGTCTGCTTACCTGCACTGTGTGCCCCAGTTAACTGTTCAGCATGAGGTTGCTCTGACCTGACGTTCATTGCAACGTAGCGCCTGCAGACAGCTGTACCGCAGTGTCCTGCCGCTTATGTAATGTACATCCCAGCTACGTTGTCTCAACACTGAATACCTCCCTCACGCAGGCTGTTGGTCTGAAACATATTTGTTATTACATGAGAGGGTGGTTTGCTAGGTGGGCTGTCCTGTGTTCATGAAATGTTACACTTCACAGCAGAATTGTAACTTGTATTAGATTATGCTTGGTTCAGAATTTTTAAGCCGGTAAGAGGCACCGACATTGCCGCCATCGTGTCTACCCCACAGGTCTGCTCCATGCTATCTGTCAGGTGTTGGAAAAGACCTAATGGCTAGAATTGTAAAGGATGTAGAGGACAGTGGACTGCTGTGTGAAGAGCAGTTTGCTTTCCAACCGAGACTCAGAACGAATTTTTTCTTGGCTGTGTTGTCGTAAAGGTCAAAAAGAGCTGCTTGCCACACCCGGAACCTGTAGCTGTTATGGCACGAATGGCTTCGCATCGCTACAAATTTAAACTTTAATTGTCACTGACAGGCGATTTGACGATGATTTGAAAATTCCAGTACTCGGTTATAGCTGAAAATCAGCCGATGTGGAAAGGCTGTGCGTTCAGAATGTTGGCAGTCACCTTCCCACCAGGGGCACCTTCAACTCCCCCATAATCTCAACCGAAGACAGCTGACTTTCACCCGGCTACTTGAGTGTCCAAGTGGCTGTCAGGGTGACAAATCATTCGGATATTCAGATTTATCTGTAGCAGTTCCTACAAGCAAACTATGGGATAGAATCTGAAATTCAAGTTTCTGTGCTGCTATTTGTGGGAACTAAAGTAAGTGCCGATAGAAAGTTCAGCCGATACTCTTTTCATTGCAATGTCAGCTACGCGTCGTCGTCCGTACACACACTAAGTGTTCAGTTTCCATGATATATTCCATTTCGTGTTATGGTTTCGGCTTTGAGCTCGTTGGACTCCGACAAAACACGAAGGAATTTAAACGTCTCCGTTTGGGTGGTCGCAGTTTATTGATTATGTAGGGTTCTTTAGATTCTCGGAAAAAACCCCCTCTGTTACCTCATTTTTATGTTCTACTCCATTTGTTCCTGTTTTGCTTTTGACTGTTCTCCTCCTTTCTTCAGTATCACTTTTCTGCCTACTTTTCTTCTTAAAGACAAATTGTACACAATCCCCTCAAATGTGTCCCTACCTCAGAACAGTATCGAAGAACGTATCGTGTAATACCAGTCATTTTGGCGTTTACGTCGAGGTCCGTGTTACATGTGAATCCAAAGAAAGACACAAATTACCTGATGTAGGTATAAAACGTTCTTTGACATGAAGTGCACTCCTGGTTCAGATGATATCCCCGAACTTCTGAGATCTTAACGCGGCGTCGTGTGGTAATTTTTGCCGACGTTTGGGGATAACGTATCGGTCACATCTTCAAGTGTCAAGAAGTCCAAGAACAAAATAAAATAAAGATTAGTACCCCTGTTTCTTTACCCGCTTTGTCCGTCTCGAACAAACGGGACCCTCTGCCGACATAACACCTAGCATTACAGCTCCATCCCCCGAGCTCAGGCCCCTTCCTTTCAGTGCCTTTTTATGTTTGTATTTCTGTTACGCAATTCTGTTTAATCTTCCCCGAGGCGTCAGTTCACATCGGTTCTTTCCGGGCATGCACGTGGCTTAGCCTGTGCAGAATGTAGGTCAGTGTCTCTCCGGATTCGCGGATTTGTGTAACTCGGATTCCGGTTTTCATTTATGTAAGAAAGAAGAATTCAGTTTCTGGCTCAGAGATAACAAATTGTGACTGCATTACAAAGGCAAACTCATTCGCATCGTTCAGTGAGAAGTGTTCTGGGAAAATCATATGCCAAATCAAAAGATAAATGCAGATGCCGAAACTCCTAATATAAATTGATCTTCCAAACTAACCTAAAATTTCTCCTGGACTGCTGGAGCCTGAAATGAAGACAGCACTATCCTTCGAAACGTCGGTGACTATTCCCAGTCCGCACGACGTCACATCCCAGAAGATGCGAATCTTGAGCAAGGCAGCTACGCTATTCGCAGAATTTAGTATCGCCTAAAGAAAACTAAACTGTTACCAGTATTTACCACATGTTACTCAGCACGTAAGAATGAAAAATTGACGCAGAAGCGCATTAACGAGGAGGAATCGAGAGATGAAGAGAAACAATCAGTGACACCCTCATAGATGGAATGGAGAAACAGTCCACTGAAAATGTTTTGTAAAAGAGCAATGGATCCGAAACCGTGTTGAAATAAAAATCGGGGTCATTAAAAACTGGCGGCATTGTTGAAGTGTCCCGGAGTGAAAACAATGAGACGTGTTACGAGAATGGCAGTAAGTTTGCGTATGGCTTGCGGAAGCTGAGAGAATGCGTTTATTTTGTATTATTCATGCCGTGCGTTGTCGATAATCAAATCATACTGTATTCAGTGATAGATAGTGCCCTGTGCTGTGTTCAGATATTCTGAGGATCGAAACATGTAGCACAGATTAACAAGACATTGTAATATGGAATATTTGAACTCAGTAGAGTGTGAAATAATAAACACCAACTGATGCACCAAAATATACATAATCTTTATTCGTGAAAGTCTCCTACATGTTTCGACCCTGCTGGGCCATCTTCAGGGAGAAGAGTTTCGATACACTATGGTTGCGTTTATACAGTTAAGTGTGAAAGTGCCCTAGGATCCATCCTCCGTGTACTGCCCGCACACACGCGGACAGTACACTTTACCTCTCACACGGAGGATGGATCCTGGGGCACATTCACACTTAACTGTATAAACGCAACCACAGTTTATCGCAACTATTCTCCCTGAACTTGGCCCAGCAGGGTCGAAACATGTAGGAGACTTTCACGAATAAAGATTATATATATTTTCGTGTATCAATTGGTGTTTAATATTTCGTATGAGGACATGCAACATATTAAATCAGTAGAGAGTACTTTATTTGGACTTAATTTTGAATGGTTTGAAAGTATCCACTTACATTTGAACACCCGTTACTCCTCTTTAATCTTGCGTGACCTGACCTACCGTAATGTAATTCCCACACGCATAACCCTTACTGGAAACTACAGTCGAACTGGGTTATAACATCATAAAAGGGACTGAATGTTTTGTGTCATCATAAACGAGTGTCGTTTTAACCGAGTATTATAATGTTATGGTTAACAGCGAGCAATTAATTGATACCACAGAATATCTGACGCTCTAAACGAGGTGTCGCTTAAACCGATGTCGTTATAACCTGGCTGGACTGTACTTTTAACAAACCCAGTGTGTACAGTGCCCGTTTCTAGGGCTTCAGACCATTTTTAAGGCGTGTGTCGGTGTTCGGAGGGTGTACTGAGTTGTGGAGACGAGACGGTAGGATGGCAAAGTGAGTGTCAAAGGGAATTGCGCGCTGTGAGAGTCATACAAAACTCCACTTTCTCTATCTAATGTACTAACCAACCTTCCGCCTCACCTTTCTTTCCTACGAACCTCTACTTTGGATGCTGCTTCATTTTATTCGCTATATAAACACCGTTATTTCTTTCGTGCTTCTCTTTCAACGTATCCTGTGCTTTTTATTTTTCCTTAGTATAGAGGACTTTCTCACTCACCTGGAAAAACTAAGGAAATAGGGTACTTGATCCAACGCGAGAGGGAAAGAACATTTTCTTCTTTATGGCTGCGCCAGTCTGAGCTCTAAGATCAAAGTGATGCAGCCGCTGTGTGCTATTTGAATTTATTATGACAGTTAGAAGAAAGGTCTGGGCTGCAGGAAATGAAATGGAATTGCAGTGCTTTTGTACCTGATCTTTAAGCTGGCCAAGCTTTATCATAAACTTAATATGGAAATACTGTACAAAATGGTTATTCTTATTACTGTTTTAAAACTACATTTTCATCAAATTATGTTTCCAAGAACGTTTTCAAGAGAATATAATTTATTTATTACAAATTTTATGTCTGCTAGCGAAAGATCTCTTCAGCGTGTTAAGGTAAAGGTAAGGCTGTACGTATGCTTAATTGGACACCAAAACATGAAGGTGTGTAGGTTAGTGGAGGTAAAACTCATTAAGTTTTAGCTTCAGAACTACATGATACGAGTTGCCGGCTTAATACCCGGTTGTTTTACCGAATACAGTAGAAGACTGCGCGGGCTCCAGAGATGATGTCCAAGTATTTGAAGAGACAACGGTCTTTCTCGCCTTCCTGGAGTCGAATTCTCGGTCTTCAGTAATCCAGCCCGAAGAGTAGTCACTAAATTAGCTGAGCTGTCTCGCCTCTATCTTCAGTCGGATTTCTCCTAAAATAAACTGACCTCAGGTACTGGGTCGGTTGATATATCATGGCAGTATTGTGTTCTCTAATTCTCGTCGACCAAACGAAGAATTTCCGGAAATCGCCTTTCGTTTTCATATATTGAAATACATAGATTCTTCTCTTCTTTAAGCAGTTCTGATATTCTGTTAAAAATGAAGTTACTCAGCCTCCTGAAACACGTCATTGTAATTTAAATCCTCAACCGTATGACGAG
Organism: Coptotermes formosanus; assembly: GCA_013340265.1. Lineage (NCBI taxonomy): Eukaryota > Metazoa > Arthropoda > Insecta > Blattodea > Rhinotermitidae > Coptotermes > Coptotermes formosanus. Next base: position 53,952 of record BLKM01000762.1, on the reverse strand, counting down.
GTGCTTTACTATCTGCGCTCCTCACCAAATATTATTCGGGAGTTCAAATTAATAAAATTGAAATGGGCGGGGAATGTGGCAGGTATGGGGGACACGAGAAGTTCATACAGGGTTTTGGTGCGGAGACCTGAAGGAAAGAGAACACTTGGAAGACGTAGGCGTAAATGGGAGGATAATATTGAAATGTATCTTCAAGAATTTTGATGGTGTCATGGGCTGTAATGATGTGGCTGAGGATAGGGACAGGTGGCGGGTTGTTGTGACTGCGGAAATGAACCATCGGGTTCCATAATATACAGCGAGTTTCTTGACTAGCTGAGACCGTGTTAGTTTCTAAAGAAGGGCCTGCTCAGTGGGGTTAGTTAGAGCTAGTTAACTGCCTCGGAGTGTAGTCCAGGTAGACTCTTATTTTTATTTATCGTTAAAATTTGTGTAATGAAAATGCAGAGATATGAAACCCGTGCTGCGAAGGCGTCATCATTTTATGCATTAAACCCTTGCCAAGCGACGTAACAGCCTCGGCCATGGATGGCTTATACAATATTAAAGTGCTGTATCGTTATATCGGTAGGTGGGGAACGCTTGTATATTATTAATGTCACGTAATGATATTATGGGTAACAAGTGACGATAGTAACACCACCTGACAGACCGAGCGTCAGTTAATGCGACGAAGTGCTCAACGCTCTTGGCAAATCACTCGCTGATGTAACGGTTTTCTCTATTATGACACCGTATAATCTGGTAGGTTAATAACCTTTCTACGGCGTAACATCCCACAATGCACTCGGAGTGAGGAGAAAATTTTTCAGATCTTTCCTAAGAACATTTCGTATTACAAGGCCTGCTGCGGCGTTCAGTCGCTTCTTATGTTGGTGTTGGTATCGGAGTGACGTCATCTTCAGATCGACTTTCATGAGAAACTGTTATTACTTTTTATCGACCCCGTTTAACCTTTTAAAGCCTAGCGGTAACTTTACGTACCACCAGGTTTAACATTACAAAATTCTACATGGTGCCCACATTACGTTTATGTGTTTTGTACGGATCTCAGAACAAACAGCAACTTTTGCCTTATAAAACATTAAGAGATTGGTTTTTATAACCGAAGTGGAGAGTGTTTACGGCGCGGTACGCACTGAGTCCTTATATAAAACAGATAAGCTTCGTATTTAAAGGGTTAATATCCTCAGAATATGTAGGTCGAATGAAAGAATGGCTATTGAATAATCAGTTGTCAAGAAGTTATGCCATTAAGGCGATAAACTGGGCCTTTGATTTCCATAAAACTTTTTGATCATCTAAACTACTATCAGCTTCTAAATAAGACAGTTACTGCATGTACTTAGTGTGTTATTTAATGTCATCCTTACTTGTAACTGTAGCTTTGCTTCGAAATTAAATCATTGTTCACGGAATTTGGATTTTGACATAACGTCGTTTAATTTCTCCTCTAGAGTAAAACGCAATTTCCTACAAAATTTGGCTTCTTTGAATAAACTAACGTGGTTTTGTACACAAAATTATTCATAAATTGTAGAACATGATATTTATTATGTATTATTTATAAACTGTTATCCTAGCGGAACCTAAAATTCACCACACGTGCCTAGCGTGTTCCTTCATCTTCCTATCGCCCTGTTTCTTGACAAGTGAAATGCGCTGCGCCTCAAGCAGACAGCTGAATGTCGCAGGGAGAAGTATTGCGGTTTGAACAAAAGACACTTGAAGCGCGCCACGTCACATCTCTTGTATCCGTCACGGGTAATGAATGAAAGGCAAGTACGTGATAAAGGACCTGGATGAGACCGATAATTAAAAGTCTGCGCGTTCTGCCATATTTCCTTTCTTGTCTTTTCTCGTTGCCTCCTCCGTCCCCTCTATCAGTTCTTCGTGCTTGGGGTCTCGGAGGAATTTGGACTGGAATTGCGGCAACTCATGGAAGCACCGTAAACGGTGGGATATCAAGGAGGAAAAAAAGGATGTGGAGCCTGTTATGTCGGTAGTGATACAAAAAGTGGAATGTCCAAGTCGTTAAATAAAAACGGGATTCTTGTCTTTCTCCCCCTTTTTTTGTGTTTTATGGTGCTGTCAGTTTTGAATGATGGATGGAGCAAATTGGATCAGCAAATTTATTGTCTATTATTTATAACCGCTGCTTGAGGCATAGTGTATTATTGGTTTAATCTTCTAACCTTCTGCATTTTTGTATCTTGAATTTGGACACGCGTAAAGAACTTCGGTTGTGAAAGCACATATTGTATATTTGGATGTAGAAAGCACTTTTAGTTCCCTGATAAATACCGCCTGAAGATGGTAATTAATTTGTCGAAACGTCTGTATGGGTTGCAAATGCTTCCTATAGGTGTCAGTAACCTTTTGTGTTTATTGGTTGATTTAGACTCACGATAAAACGCGCAGTATATGCAACATAACATTAGATCGCTAAATGTTACATGCAGGTTACATTTTGTCTTTCACAATGAAAGTCTGACATTGTAGCAAAAGCGTCACAGTGATCGCAAAGGCAAAGAGGACCTACCCTGAAGACAGAAGCAGAAAGTTTCGGCGAAAGATCAGTATATTTCTAACAGCCCTCACGGCGCGGCATCTGAGACGAATCTATCTTTTTCTCGTGTCAAGTTGCAGAGTGCCACTTTCCATTTAGCGACGACAGAATGATATAGTGACGTCATCTCATTTTTAGCTTTTGTCCTGAGTCCTGGAATAATCATTAGGTCTGTATAAAGTAATAGTTTAATTGCTCGTACATATAAATTTATTTCTTGAAATTACGTAAGCCCGTAAAACGCCCCTTCTCTGCACTGGAAACTACCTTCAAATAGCCAGAATAGCTTGCGTGGAAACGGACTGGAATTACTTAACACCCACGCAGGTATAGAATGTAATGAAGAAAAAAAAATACCGGCCGGACTTCCATATGAGGGAACAAAACGGTGGCTGTCAACATTTCTGAGTTAATAATCCCGAGGCTTTACGTAAAACCCCCGTATTTATAAGCTTATGAATGTGTGTTGAATTACGTACAGTGTTAGCTGCCTGTATTACACCAAGGCTTTACAGTCTTCTAAATAATTTGTAAAAACTCAGTTCCTGTTTCACAGTAAACACACCGGTGCTCCGCCTTACGCACCAGGTGGTTAATGCTTTTTAGCGAAATGTCGCTGTCGCTGCTGAGAACTGCATAAAAGGCAAAAATGCATTGCGAGAAAGAATCAGTCTGTAGACCACTGTACAAAATTATGCCTCAAAGAAATGATCAACCACAACCAACTTCCTCTAAATTTGATTTTATTTCAGAGCTGCCAGGTTTCGGCTTTTATGAAGCCATTACCAGGCTCTTAGTATC
>BLKM01000762.1:0-32679 GCA_013340265.1 Coptotermes formosanus | reverse complement strand
CCCCCCCCCCCCGCCCCAGAATTTCACCCCTTCTGCTGCGACGCTAGATTTGCCTTGTCCCTTTATTGCCCAAGTCTCACTGCCGTACACCACGGTGGCTATTGCTACCGTGTGGTGTATTCATAGTCTGGTTTGCTTCTGCTCTCTGAAACGGTTTAGAACAGGTCTGGTAATTTCTGTGATTCGTAAAAGTGTGTTAATTTATTCGTAACACTTACCTGATCCACGGGTACAAAACTCCCAGTCGCCAGGTCGCTGCGGCAACTAAATTTTGTAAGATGACACCAAATATCTGTTGGATCCTCAGTATGGAACTTGCGTGACGTCATCGTGTGTTGTCTAGAATTTTAATGTCACTCCCAGATTTTTTTAAAATTCCTACACCCATAATAGAAAGTGTACATCTTATCGTTTATGCTTTACATCAAGAAGCTGTCAGTGGCTCAGCTGCGCAGCAAAAAACGCTAGTCTTGTCAACAGATAATGTATCAGAAAGAATCGCAAAGGGACTGCTGTCGCAGAATTACTTGCACACACTTAGAAGGTACGCGAAAACTTCAGCTCTGCCGGTCTGCAGGTCGGTGCATGAACTCGGGACCTCGCCAGTAGGAGGCAGGAGTGCCCTCGTCGCGAACGTGACGCCGTGAGTGTTACAGTTTGTTAACGTTGCAGCCAGTGTCGACGAGTACGGTACAGCGTAAAACACAAATGCAGTTCACTGTAAGACAGTGTTTTGTTTTGCTGCAGGCTACATGTTTCGGCTCCAGTGGGTCATCATTAGGCTTTGTTTAAAATTTAAAAATATATAAAACGAGGTAACTGAGTGGTGTTGCGTCTCTTGTCCTCCCTGTGCCACCTCGCGCTTACACTGCACAGTTGCTGGTAATAAAATCTTCTACGTACGTAACTGCACGTGGTATGTGTAACATTAAGTTTACACAGTTTACTGAATCATTAAAATTTGACCCTTGTCTAGATTGAAATGTAATTAGGTCGGTTATTCAGAATATAAGGGTTTTTATTTGCTTATTGTTTAGTTTTATTAATTTAAATCAGAGTTTAAAATTATATAGTGCTAAAAATTGAACTCGTAACGCCCGAAGAGGTGTCACACCTCAAAATGTAATTAACCCTTTAAAGACGAGGCGTATCTGTTTTATATAAGGACTCAGTGCGTACCGCGCTGTAAACACTCTCCACTTCGGTTATAAAAACCAATCTCTTAATGTTTTGTAAGGCAAAAGTTGCTGTTTGTTCTGAGATCCGTACAAAACACATAAACGCAATGTGGGCACCACGTAGAATTTTTTAATGTTAAACCTGGCAGTACGTAAATTTACCGCTAGGCTTTAAAAGGTTGATATACGCGCTTAGGTTCCGTGTCTCGTAGCAAGTGTAAAAACGCTCCCCAGTGTTTTGCGTCATAATTCTGCGCTGCGTCTTTAAACCCTTAGTTAAGAACCAATTGTGTAATTGCTCATCATCAGAAGATACTGCATTTGCTTTAAGGAGCGGTTCGTTAGAAGAAAATCATCCTTTGACGAATAAAGCAATCAGCACGGTATGTGAAGATTTATTTCGGACCTCAGAGAGAAAGGAGCGCGCTTCCTTTACAAATGCCAGACCGTTGATAGTGCGCAGGCGCTGTTAGTATGATATGCTTGTACAAGGGAGGCGTACTGATACACTGTGCGGTCAAAACCGAACTGCTTTTAGGTTTGACTCTGTGGGTACATGCATCAGTCACATGTCGTGAAAGGTTCAGGATGGTTGTGGCCACAGCAGCAAAGGAAGCTGTACTGTGGTGTACCGGTGTACAGGAAGTGTGACTGGGACAAAACTGATTTTCGTTAAGAATGTTTCTGTGCACAGCGTTTATGGTTTTAAAAGTTTCGAGGTTAAAACGAGGTATCGATATATCGACTTCAGGGGCTGTCGATTTAAATGTATTTTTCTTTATTTCAGGGCTTTCTCTTTCTTTATTTTCTCCGTCATTTTAAAATGTAAGTTGAGTGACCATTCTAAGCCCACACTGCTCACGTCAGAGCTCAAAATCTAAGAAGGATTTTAGCCAGCTCAATCCAATTTCGTTTATGAACATGTTTCTTTAACTATATTTAATACTGTTGTTCTATGTCTTGCGTAGATGGGAGATAATATTAAAATGGATTTCAAGAAGTGGGATTGGGAGGCATTGACTGGATTGAGCTGGCTCAGGATAGGGACAGGTGGCGGTCTCTTGTGAATGCGGTAATGAACCTCCGCGTTCCATAAAATGCGGGGAATTTCTTGACTAGCTGAGAAATTGTTAGCTTCTTAAGAAGGCCTCTGCTCCATGGAGTCAGTTAGTTAGTTAGTTTGTTAGTTTGTTTGTTTGTTTGTTTGTTTGTTTGTTTGTTAGTCAGTCAGTCAGTCAGGCAGTTAGTTATGTCTCTTTCTGGTATCTTTCTAAAACCTTCTGCTTTGACATAAATGCTATCTATCCGGAAAGTTCTACATTTCTGTATTTTTCAGGACTTCTATTTTGCCTTCCTTTCTCCATTTTGGCAGTATTATCTTTATAAGTAAATATGGGTTCTTTGCGTGCTTGAATTAAAACAGTGAAGTGAAGGTCGCGTGGAAATGAGCAGCCGGGACTGCAGATCGGATGTGTGTGTGCGTGTGTCTGGTGTGGAATGAAGCCCCTTATTACCAGATCATAATGTTCCTTATACGGTTCCTGATTGCGAGTGTTTGTACGTATTTAACGTTTTTATTGTTATAAACGAGACAACTTCTCAAAAATCACCTTTACTCTGAAATTATGGTAAATGCGAAGTACCTGTAGAAATACTGCTGCCATATCCTTCACCGAAATTGTCCGTGAGAGTTACAAATTGCCACAGGAAACAAGTAAATTGTGCATTTTATAAATTGCAAGCTGGTTAGGTTGAACTGTAGGGCCGAGGCTACCGGCTGGACTACCGGAAGCCTGGGTTCTGTTTCTGTAGGACCAGACGATTTTTCTCTTCAGTAAAATACCCAGCAGCCCTGTGTTCAGTAAAGTGTCCAGTAGCCTCATGTGTTCAGCAAAGTTCCCAGTAGCCTCTTACGTTCAGTAAAGTGTCCAGCAGCCTCTTAGTTTCAGTAAAGTGTCCCGCAGCCTCTTATATTGAGTAAAGTGTCCAGTACCCTCGTGTGTTTAGTAAAGTGTCCAGCAGCCTCTTGTGGTCAGCAAAGTGGCCAGCAGCCTGTTGTAGTCAGCAAAGTGTCCAGCAGCCTGTTGTGGTCAGCAAAGTGTCCAGCAGCTTCTTGTAGTCAGCAAAGTGTCCAGCAGCCTGTTGTGGTCAGCAAAGTGTCCAGCAGCCTGTTGTGGTCAGCAAAGTGTCCAGCAGCCTCTTTTGGTCAGCAAAGTGTCCAGCAGCCTCTTATATTGAGTAAAGTGTCCAATACCCTCGTGTGTTCAGCAAAGTGTCCATCAGCCTGTTGTGTTCAGCCACGTGCCCAGCAGCCTGTTGTCTTCAAAGGCAATTAGGGACTCCATCGCTGGCATTAAAGCGGTCTTGGCCGGAAGCTATTCCGTCACGTCCCCTTACTGCCAAAAACTAAGGAAACCTGCAGCTGTGCCTCCACTCCCCAATACGTCATTTCCAGTTTTATGCTTACTTCATTAAGCGCTCGGCACCACACAATTCTTCACGCCGTGCGAGATTTAAAATTTCCGCAGCAGGGACTTTAATGACATTTTTCTTGCAGGGTATAATATTGTGTCACTGGGTTCCAGTTTACCGACGTTTCGAAGGAGGTACGTTCCTTCGAAACGTCTTTAAACACTCACACTGCGACATATCTTCTCATCCCAGCAGCCGTAAATAGTCGTCTCACCTGATTTTACTAATTATGCTCAGCGCTGCAAGGTTTACACCACTGTCTGGGTCCCAGTTTTTGTGGCAGGGACTGTAGTATGCCATCCATAGGAGGATACGAGCGCCCTCCTGCGGGTTTAATTAATTCGGCGCTGTGCTCAGAATTCTTATCGCACGTCAGGGACCGCCGGGTGCATCATTATCTGCAGTGTATTTAAATATGCTAATAGTTTAGACGGAGCTTCCACGCCCTGTCGGTGTTGTTGTGTTGGTATTGTTCTGTGATGTGGAAGCAGGGTTTAGAGCCGATTGTTCATTAAACGATTTAGTAATGTGGAAAATTATTGGTTAAAGGCGGACAGACCTCGCAAGTTGGTTCCAGCGGCGATGCTGTGACTTGAATTGGCGTATTGGGTTTGAATCTCAGTCGAGACATTGACTGTGCTAAATTTCATATTGGTTTTCCTCAGTCGCTCAAAGAACATTGCGGAATTTCACATACAGTAGGCCATGACCAGCTGTATATACGCTGTGTAATTTCCGAATTAGCCGAGCCAAGTGGCCGCGCGGTCTAAGGCGTAGGTCTGCAGCCGAGCGCTTGCTGGGATCGTGGGTTCGAATCCCACCGGGGGCATGGATGTTTGTCTTGTACAGTGTTTGTGTTGCCAGGTAGAGGTCTCTGCGAAGGGTCGATCCCTGGTCCAGAGTAGTCCTACCGACTGTGGTGTGTGTCTGAGTGTGATCAAGTGAGAAATCAAAAACCCTCGACACCTGCTGTGAACAAGTGGGTAGAAGAGGGAAGGACTGAGAAGAAACTTTCGGAATTGGTGTACACTAATTACCTTATTTGACGTCACTTTGATTTACTAACTACGTCTTCAAATAAATAGTTTATACATATCTATTCATATTTGTATATAATTCGTACTGTCTTCACGTGTGGCAGCTCGTCCGCGAAGGTCCATGTGTTGGACGGTAGGAGAAAAATATAATTACAGAACTTGTTTTTAGGACGGGAAAATTGGATGACTTTTAATTTCGCGGCTACTTGCACGTATTCAAGTCAAAGTCAGTTTCACAGTTATTTTACCAAGTTCGCGTTACACGCGGAAAAAATCACAACTTACCTCGTTGCTAGGAAGCGGAGGGCGAAACACAGGTAACTCCCAACACGCGCTACGAAAACCCAACGCTCGTTTATAGCTCCGTTGGAGGAATGCGGGGAAAGCATGCACTATTCAGTGCAGATTTCTCTGGATTAGTCTGCTAGTCAAGTTCGAACAAGATTTGAAACGAAAGAGTCGAGATGTTGAACTGTGCGTCTGGAAGGCTGTCAGTAATAAAGTGCCCGGTCGCATAGCTCGCAGAAGCGAAATTTGGGGTGTACGTGTTGAACGAGGCCTCCGTATGGCATTTTCTTAACTTCGCCACTTCTCCCCCTCCCCTCCGCTTCCCCTCTTACGCCTACCGAAATATCAAACGTGTCAATCATTTCCTATCGCCGGAATAAAGTTTCAAGCGCAAAGTGAGGAACACGTGTTCGGCCGTCTGTAACGATTTGTGTATTTGTCAGTTCATTTAACGTCGCACACCTGTCGTGCTCTCCAATATAAAGAACGGATTTTATAGCGTCATTTGGCCACAGCTTTCTGCATAAACGTAACTTGGCTAATAACACTGGGGAGACAAAACTGACCATGGATATTAGGAACTTTATTTTACAAAGGAGTCAAATTTGAAAGAAGGGAAAATTGTTCCCATAAAATGCAAGTTTTTAATTTTCTTTTTTCTGTCTATTTTTTATTTGCCATTATTCAATTCAGTAGCCAAATGAACTATTCCTAGGTTTATAAAATATTTGGGGGGGCGGGATTTGCCTCCTTCCCCCCTCAAGTTACGCCTATGGCTGTCTGTAGTTATTCAGCCTGAAAGTGTCTGAGAACATGGTGTCCACATACGTAAGGGGTTGCTTTATATAAGGGACACAAAGCGTGTTTACTGCGCGGTACGAACTGAATCAATAACTGTGTTTCAGTTTAAATTTCGTTAAACATTTTCAGTCCTCTACAAGCCGTGTGACCTTTCTTGTTCGCTTGCTGTCGGAATCTGCAGGTGTACGTCCGACGGCTCTATGTCCGTTGAGTGCATGAACTGAAAGGATGTGGAAGGAAGCTGTTGTGACTTATCTTGAGACACTGACTGGCACTGGGGAACGTCACATTAACAGCACTCAGGGTGAAGGATGCACGGATATGTGCTGTAACCCGTGATTTCGGGAACACCAGCTGCTGGTTTTTGTTAGTACTGTCAGCAGACCATGTCTATTGCTGTCTGTGTGTGGATGTACAAGAATTGATTTATCCGGATGTTTCGTGCTTGCCAGTGTGGCATCTGACATGCCTTAAAGTCCTGTGCCTTGTGACGGCCTGTCGGATCACCGACCGGTGAAACTTTGCAATTAACTGCTTTGACGTGACGCACAACTATCGGCAAGTTAGCTGCAAACCCCGTGCCCCGCGCATGTTTGCGCAGTCATATGTTTGTTCGCTCCTGGAGCGATGGGACACTTCTGAAATAACAACTTAATGAACGAAGTTGGGGGTTTCGGGGGCTCAGCAGATAATCCGTGGTGACGAGTTGCGCACCCATAATTTTTCCATGGGAGCGGCTGACCCTGAGGCTATGTATAATTTATGTTTGATTTTAAAAATTATGTTAAAAAAGTCATGCTGTAAGTACAATATAAAACTGTTTGCAACTGCATTTGTACTCGTACGAATATACCCACCTGTTCCTTGTCTCAACCACGGTGTCCTGTCTTCTTCTCTTTTTTTTTATTTTATTAATTTATTTTTCAAAATTGTAATGCACTAGTCGTCAGCCGATTTCAGTGGCTGATTTCGGCTGAAAGGGAAATCACGTACAAGTTTTGGTATCATAATATCTACAGAATCTGTTTTGTAAATTTTGGTTTTGGGGCGTTTTGGGTGGCTGCAGCCAAGTAGCCACCGCTTGGGTGCGCCTTTGGTGGTTACCACCTGTTCCACACGCCTTCGTGTTTCCCAAACTGGGTGTGTACGTGTGTCCATAAGGTTCTGGCTGTAAGACCGATCATTTCACAAAGAGCGTCACGTGACTGCGCCTTTAAACAGAGAGCCAGTGTGTTTTCTGTGAACTACGAGTTCTTCTTGGACTCATTGGTCCTTGAGTATGTGATATAAGTTTTCCCGAAACGTCAGTAGAGAATTTCCACTCTACGCTGCACAATATCCTAGAAGAGCCCAGATGCCATCTATTGTTTCCTCTTTCAATTTATTGTAGCCTGTCTTATCCTTAAGGATATCCAGTAGCTGCTTACGTCTTCTTCATAATCTTCCCGCCACTGTCGTTTCGTCTATATTTCCTTCAACAATGCAGACACTGGGCCGAAATTTAAATTTCTCATGGCTATAATTACGAAAATTTCTGTTCTGTGGGATGTGACGCCGTGTAGTCAGATTTTCAGTTACCACAATTTCGCAGGAACCCACTGCTTGCGATATTTGAGGTTTTCACAGCAGTTTTCTTTTAAATTGAAATATTATGGAATTTGACGCTGTGTTACTGGGTGTGTAGTTCCCGGCGTGTCTGAAGGATTATGGTGCTTTCGAAACGTCTGAAACTATACTCCGAGTGACACAGCATCACATCTCAGATGCAGAATCTTCAACCTACTGCTTGCATATGTAAGTTAGAAGGTTCAGGCAGTTTGTAACTTATCTGCCAGGGTAGACAATTTCACTTCTCAGAAGACGTAAGGCTTGCTCTGTGACACGCACCTTCCGCAGAACCGTGACACGCAACGAAAACCATTTCGATTTGCTTCATGTTCTGCATCAGTCTCATTGTTTGCAGTTTTAATTCCTTCCCATTTGTTCTGGCTTTAATTTCGCCTTTCACATTTTCTGGCATTTCTATTGCTTTCGTGTAAATGCTTTTCTGTTCTTTGTATTTCAGAATATTTACCTTTCGTTTTATGAAAATTCCTTCTCAAAAGAGCGCTTATGTAAGTCTGCAGTTCTACAAATAACAGTGCCCCTACTGTTGAAGCAGTTGAATGACGAATTGTAATTATGTGAAAAGTTTAGTACCTGCTCCATTACGAACACAGACACAGTAAGTAACATTCTGTTTCTCTGAACAAGCTACAGCCGAAACAGCCAACCTCTTGGAATTCTAATTCAGAAAATACTGCCTGGTCCTTTTAAACCCCTAAAGAAATAGGAGGCAATGTATTTTATGTATCACGGAAAGTAAAACATAAGTGACTGTACATAAAACAAACCGAAACATTATGGCGAACATCCCACTGTGTTGTGTATGGATTTTAAAAGCTTTAAGTAGCGTCAACACATTCAATATATTATTATTGTTGTTGTTATTGTTATTATTATTATTAATTTATATAAGACATTGTTGAGGCACTGCGCTACAAACCGGAAGGTCGCGGGTTCGATCCTCGGTGGTGTCACTGGAATTTTTCATTGACATAATCCTTTCGGCCGCGCTATGGCCCTGGGGTCGACTCAGCCTCTAACAGAATTGAGTACCAGGTGTATTTCCTGGGGGTTAAAGGCGGCCGGTGCGTAGGGCTGACAACCTGACCACCTTCATGTGCCGATTGTCTAGAAATCTGGGAGCCTCAATCTTCTGGAACCCTAAAGTCCTGTCCAGGCCTGTAATGGGATAGCTTTAACATATTTCGAGAGGAGTTGGTCGTATTCACGGCAGGAAAAGCGTGCAGCTTGTAGTATACCTGTACAGTAGCGTTATCTGTGCGTCCGATGGCCTGAAGGTGACTAACGCTGGTCAAAACGTTTTGCCGTAAAGTGTCAGTGAAGTATATTAATTCTGTTGACAGTATTTAAGCCTTAAAAAACCTGAAGTATTTTCCATTGCCTAGAATATACGTATATTCTCTGTACTTCGAGATGGGTATTATTTTCCGACGTTTCAAAGACGCTACTTACCTTCGAAACGTCTGGAAAGACTAACCAAATGAACAGCATTACATCACAGAAGACATTGTTTCTCAATGAAAATTCTGTTTTTGTAAACAGTTGAGATCTACAGGCAAACTGTAAAAATGTGGCAAAATTCAGAATTTTTTTAAATTACAAAACAGGCTTTTCATTAACCAATTCATTCTGTGTGTCTAGCATTTCTGTTCTGTTCCGCGAATGAAACTCTATCCGATAGGGCGTGCACATAAATCGTGTTTCACTTTGTTTCACCTGTGTAATACAGCGACAAAAAGTGCAGTGGGGCTTGATTGAAAGCATTGTGCTGTGATGTTACATCAAGCTGCAGTCCTGTTGCCGTGCTTCCAGGCAGTCAGGTGTGTTTTATGTTCAAAACTGTTGCAAAACTTCGTGGTTTAAATGACGTGAAGTCTGATAGGAAGCTGTTTGCCGTAAACCGCGGGACGTCCTTCCGTTCATCAGCCCTGTTGATACGATATATGTAGATAATACATATCCATAACTCATGCAGCCTGATAACAGACACTCTACTAAAGAGTGCCGCTGCTCGCTTAAATTTTGAGTTAATTGTGTTGTCATTTATTTTAATTATAATCGAAATATCGGCCACGCGGTCTAAGGCGTAGGTCTGCAGCCGAGCGCTTGCTGAGATCGTGGGTTCGAATCCTATCGGCGGCATGGCGGTGCTTCTTATGAGTGTTTGTGTTTTCAGGTAGAGGTCTCTGCGACGGGCCGATCCCTCGTCCAGAGGAGTCTTACCGACTGTGGTGTGTGTCTGAGTGTGATCAAGTGAAGGTAAACAACCTCGACACCTGCTGTGAACAGGTAGGTAGAAGAGGGAAGGACTAAGGTAATCGGAATATAAAAACACAGAATTTTTATTGCCCCAATAAGATACAACAGGGATACCTCGGTCAGGCTGTTGAGGAGAATGCAGGCTGGAAAACCGAAAAATCTGGTTTCGAGTTTTCATGTACTTTTCGGTTTTCCTTCTCGTAGCGTCCAGCTCGGGTCTGGAAGCCAAACATCTTCATATCCAGAGGGGAACATGGGTCTTTACCATACGTAAAGTGGCAACAGCGTGGAGCTCTTATCTCCAGCCAAAGCTGATGATCAGGATGCGTGGAGATATGTCTCAACTCTACCATGCATATTCATAGCGTGGTACCTGAAGCACCATACGGACAGCTTTACGTGTGCTAAATTTGTCCATTAAATTATTATTATTATTGTTATTATCATTATTATTATGCATTGCCGGTGTCACATGTACCAAGTGTTGCACTGCAGAACTTTGTTCGTGGATCGCGCGTCTCTTGTACCTGTACGGCCAGCAAGTGACGAAAGTAATATATAACGTCAGTGTGAACAGCAGAGTGCGAAGCCGTTTGCTTCTTTTGAATGGTGTACGTAGCACAGTGACAGCTGTGACCTCTGTTAAGCGAACGGCGAATCAAATTAATACATGGCACGCGAATCACCATACAACGAATATTATTTGCAACGATCGGCCTCTGGGCATTGATTTGAATTTTCACTGCATGCCCAACAAACGCTTTATTTCTTAACGTTCGGATTTTAGTGGGCTTAACTGTGCAAATGTTAAAATGTGCATGCAGCGACCTGGTATTGTGGTGGCTTCTATAAATGGCAGGTGGAATTTTGATACTGACATCCATTTCGATACATCGCATACAGAGTGTTCTAACACTGACATCCATTTCGATACATCGTACACAGAGTGTTCTAACACTGACATCCATTTCCATACATCGCATACAGAGTGTTCTAACACTGACATCCATTTCCATACATCGCACACAGAGTGTTCTAACACTGACATCCATTTCCATACATCGCACACAGAGTGTTCTAACAGTGACATCCATTTCCATACATCGCACACAGAGTGTTCTAACACTGACATCCATTTCCATACATCGCATACAGAGTGTTCTAACACTGACATCCATTTCCATACATCGCATACAGAGTGTTCTAACACTGACATCCCTTTCCATACATCGCACACAGAGTGTTCTAACAGTGACATCCATTTCCATACATCGCACACAGAGTGTTCTAACACTGACATCCATTTCCATACATCGCACACAGAGTGTTCTAACAGTGACATCCATTTCCATTCATCGCACACAGAGTGTTCTAACACTGACATCCATTTCCATACATCGCATACAGAGTGTTCTAACACTGACATCCATTTCCATACATCGCATACAGAGTGTTCTAACACTGACATCCATTTCGATACATCGAATACAGAGAGTTCTAACAGTGACATCCATTTCGATACATCGCACACAGAGTGTTCTAACACTGACATCCATTTCGATACATCGAATACAGAGTGTTCTAACACTGACATCCATTTCGATACATCGCACACAGAGTGTTCTAACACTGACATCCATTTCAATACATCGCACACAGAGTGTTCTAACATTGACATCCATTTCGATACATCGCGTACAGAGTGTTCTAACACTGACATCCATTTCGATACATCGCATACAGAGTGTTCTAACACTGACATCCATTTCGATACATCGCATACAGAGTGTTCTAACAGTGACATCCATTTCGATACATCGCATACAGAGTGTTCTAACACTGACATCCATTTCGATACATCGCATTTAAATATTTTAATTGTTCCACCAGGTGGAAATAATAATTCATAAGTAATAGCCCAACATATTTTCCAGTTCGGTCATCTAAAGGAGCATCTTAGAGTTCGGGTAAAATATTGTGCAGAGAAATTTAAAATGTCTCTACAAAATTTGTCCGTGTCCTATTTTTAACATCACTTGAAATTTTCTTGTAGCATCTGTCAGTATACATGTGTAATGTAATTGTATTACGTGTTAATTATTGGTGCATTTTTGTGTATTACACAGGCAATTTGAGACCTACCGACTATTCTTTGTACGTTTGCTTATTCCATATTCTTCTCTTTGTACAATGCCTGGTATTTCTGGCTCAATTCACGTGTAACAAAGTCATTTGTATAAAGTACCCTGTTTAATTCTTTGCCAGTCCCTGTACTTTTGTCCCTATTTACACTACATAAAAGCATAATTCAAATACCTCACAAGTTATTTTAAAGTGAAACAATACCAACCAACCAAACAAAACGGTGGCATAGAGAAACAGCTGGGGGGTGAACACCGTGAAACGTAATCTAACAAAAATGAAAATTTCATAGCCAAAATGGTGGCATTAAAATTTACACGTTACCAACATAAAGGGTACAGAAAGTTCGTGATGTAAAAACAGTACATATTAAAAAAGGTGTTGAAACTGTAAAAGAGTTAAACAGTTTTTATACTGTATACAGGGTGTGCTTGAAAATGTATAAACCATATTGAATGAACGTATGAAAGAGACAATCACAAAAATGGACACAACGTGTTATGCATGATTTCAGGCTTCCGCCACGGTGTAAATGAGAACTACGCGCTTTTGGAATTTTACGCAGCGTTAAACTGTAGTTTCTTACCGACGTTTAGGGACAACCTATTGGTCCTACCTTTAAGGGTCAAGAAGCCTAGCCCTTTATATTGGGAGTCCATTAGGTAGTCATTATATAGTTAGTCTTGGCTATTTTCTAGGATTCTAAGTAGTATCTGCCACCAAATTAGGATTTATCCAGTCCTAAGTAGCTTACATTACTGAGTTTCGTAATTCCGAAGTTTATTGGGTACAGCTGCAAGGTGCACAGAAAGTGTTCTTCAACCAGGAAGCAGTGTCAGGGTAAAGCAGTATATATCTTCATCACAAACTTCACGGTCAGCAAGCCTTCTTTCAGAAAATCAGAGTTTGACCATTGAAGATGAGACCGTTGTCCCGAAACGTCGGTAATAAACTATGATTCTGCGCTTCGTAAAATCCCAAATGAGCCCAGATTTCCTATGGATCCCATATATTCGGCTAAATTTCGTAATAAAGGCTGCCTGAAGGGTCTACGTTGGTACCAACACAAAGAGGATGCATGGAACATCTACAGTGTGTCAGCAGTAAAAGACGGCAGGTTGTGCTGTTTTAATTTTGTGGTTTGTAATCTTTCAGTGTACAACAAGCAACTTTGAATGTTAGGGTCGGTCCTTTGGAAATAAAACAGTTCCAACGAGAGTCGCTGCAACACGTAGAGAGAACTGGCACAGACAGGATTCCCAAACAGGCACTGCAATATAGGCCAATGGGGAAGAGAAACATAGAGCATCTGAGGAAAGATGGAAGTACCACCTTGACCTTGAGGGAAAAAGAACAGGCACTGCGTCTAACACTTGTCAGCGCATGATTACGATGTTTTAGTTGTGACGTCGCAAACATGAGACGAAGAGCAGAAATATTTCGGACTGTTAAGTATGCGTGTGCGTGTGTGTGTGCGCGCGCACGTGTGTGTGTGTGCGTGCGTGTATGCGCGCACGTGTGTGTGTGCGTGCGTGTGTGCGCGCGCTCGCGCACTTGTGTGTGTGTGTGTGTGCGTGTGTGTGTGTGTGTGATGGACAGAGTAATTAAAATCACTGTACGTGTATGAATTTGCAGTGTAATGTGTTTTAACGTTATTCGTTTGTAAAGTGTAACGCCTCGTGATTTGATAGATAAGTGGCGACGTTCATGACTTATCAGCTGTCTCACCTTGACACTGGAATATAGAGAAGCTTTGGGTGCTTGCATGCGGGAAAATCGTTGTGTTAGCACAATCGGATATTGGGTCGTTCCAAATTATGTACAAGTCACTTAAATCACATTTTTAAACAAAAACAAATATATATTTACTTAAAAGATACTCGCAGGGACACGACTGTACAGCCAAAGCCGGACGCGGCATGGTAAAGCAAAGTATAAATATGATCCCTGTTTTTAACTGGACATGAAACAAAACATGTAAATATATCCAAAGGGGTTAGGGGACCGGGTTGCTCTGCGTAAGGGCATGTGGGGTATATACATACATATATGCACGTGGTCCCCACTGCGTTATACAGAATTAAATTAGCATTTGATATTCCCATTAAGCTTTTTGATGGGTTGGTACAGTCGCGTCCCTATACCGTGATGAGAACTGCGAATTGCTACACCACATCACATGTCTTTGTTGAAACATAGCAACGGGCGACTGGGAATAATGGGAATTAATGGAGAGGAAGTTAAAGAACGATGCGAAAAGTTTTTTTTATGAGTGGCCTCGTAATTTATAATGCTTAGCAAGTATTACGATTCTATTGGTCTTTGTGATAGAGATTTGGGTTGTCTGTGAGGTACAATCGGAATTCGTGTGTATTATTTAGAAGCGTTTCATGTATAAAATATTAACATAATATTGAATTAATATAATTTGAAATGGGGCACGCGGTGGCGCAGTTGGTTGAGGCACTACGCTACAAATCGAAAGGTCGCAGGTTCGATTCCCGATTGTGTCATTGGAATTTTTCATTGACATAATCCTTTCGGTCGCACTATGGCCCTGGGGTCGACTCAGCCTCTAACAGAAATGAGTACCAGGAATATTTACTGGGGGTAAAGGCGGCCGGTGTGTAGGGCTGACAACCTACCACCTTCATGTGCCGATTGTCTAGAAATCTGGGAGCCTCAACCTCCTGGAAACCAAAGGGCCTGTCCAGGCCTGTAATGGGATTGCTTTACTCTTTATTTACTTTTTTATAATTTGAAATGTGTGGATAATATTAAAATGAAATGTTTACGCATGAGTGTAGAGGCGCTGCATGCCGTGAAACCTGAATGTTTTCTTCTCCTGCGTGATTAAGTGTACAGCAGTTTCTTAAATAATTTGTTACCGTGCTT
Source organism: Coptotermes formosanus (assembly GCA_013340265.1). Taxonomy (NCBI): domain Eukaryota; kingdom Metazoa; phylum Arthropoda; class Insecta; order Blattodea; family Rhinotermitidae; genus Coptotermes; species Coptotermes formosanus. The sequence goes on along the minus strand of BLKM01000762.1, from coordinate 17,981 downwards.
TCCCTTACGTGCTTCACAGTATTCTGCGTTCCAACATTCGTGTACCTTTCTGATATAGGACATCATCAAAAGCATTTGCTGTAATGTTTTTTGGCGTGTTTACGCTGTGGTCATTTTGGAATGTGTCATCGTACAGTGGCAACACTTTCCAGCTTGGAGACTGAGCACCCTTAGGCACTTTTCAACAGGTGCAGTTTAACGCACTACCGTTGCTAAATGTTTCTGCAACGTTACGAAATTCCAGCTGGGTACATTTAATTCCCGACAGACAGACAACTAGCGCATTTTCAAATTTAATGTGTTCCATGTCCGTGCACTATATTATACAAAATACACTACAAACCACCAACAAATGCACAAAGAGAGTTTTTTCATCAATTGTAATACACTCCTACATGTTTCGACCCTGCTGGGTCATCTTCAGGGAGAAGCTTTCCGTTGTCGTTACACTAGGTTGCACTATACAGTTGAGCGACAATGTCCTGTTGACTGTGTACTGCGCCGCACTGCACAGTCAACAGCACATTCTCGCTCAACTGTAAAGTGCAAACTTAGTGTAACGACAACAGAAAGTTTCTCCCTGAAAATGACCCAGCAGGGTCGAAACATGTAGGAGTGCGTTACAATTGATGAAAAAACTCTTTGTGCATTTGTTGGTGATTGATTTTTTTAGCGCATTTCCCTTTGAATAATGCACCTACATTATTCACTAGTGTATAACACGCCATTAACCAAAACCTATGGCATTTTGTATTTTATAATTAAACGAGTGGTATGACGTTCTGCTCCCAGCTCCTGGCGCATTTACACTGGCCGTACAGAACTGTGAACACTTCAGTGTAAGACCGTCCCTTCTACAGCCACTAGTTAACACTGTAACTGCTGGAGAGGAATCGGAGACACAAGAAAATTATGTAAATATTTGGTTGGGAAATCTTCAAGAGAAGATATATCAAACAGAATTTGTAGTAATGGGGTGGATAATATGGAGCTGGGTAAGGATTACCAAATAAAGGATAAAGTGGGCTCGGCATGTTGCACGCAAGGGAGGTAATATAAACACAGAAGGGTTTGTGGTTTTGACAACCTGAAGGAAGGAGAATATATTCGGAAGACCTAGACTACATGCAGATGGGATGATACTATTAAAGTGAAGCTTCCAGTAAGACGGTGGAACAGTGCGGACTTAGGATGGCTCAGGATAGGAACTGGTGAAGCGCTTTGTTGAACACAGAAATGAATTTGCGGGTTGCATAAAACGCGGCGAAATTTTGGACTTTAAAAAAGACGTCGTTCGATGCAGACAGCATGTACATTATGTGTGCAAGACAGTAGTGTAGCTGAGATTAGGGTCCAGTGGCGGATTGTTCTAAACATGTCAGTGTATTTTCGGGTTGCACAGATGGCAGCCAGTTGCTGAGTAAGTGAGCGACTGTTAGCTTATAACGAGGTACCCTGCTGCATGGGTTTCATTGTAAAAATTTAGAATAATTTAGGCCCCTGTGTAGTAATTACACGTAAAGAACACCGCAGGCTGTGAATCTCACCATTATTTTACTGTGTGCCATTTTGGTCGATATTGTAACACAGCGCACAGTGCACAGTGCACAGACTGTCCGTGTAACGTGAAGACAAGCTGTTGACTGGGAGAATAATTGACCTTTCAACTCCCAGTGGTCACTTCATGCACCACCAAGTTTGACAATCAAAAATCCTACGTTCTGCCCACACAGTGTATTTATGTGTTTTGTGTGGATCTCAGAACAAACAGCGATTATTTCTCTATACAGCATTAACTGACTGGTTTGTATAATAGGGATAGAGTGTGTTTACTGCGCGGTACGGACTGAGCCTGTAAGTAAAACTGACTGAGGGTCGTCCTTTAAAGTTTTAAATCAAGCAGACAAAATGCTAAATCTTGTGTTGATCCTGTAGGATATCGCCCTTTACCTTGTCCCCGAGGAAGGCAGTTTTATCGCTTGTGTCGTCTGGGACATCCCGTTCTAGCTGCTCTTGTCAGTGACGCGACAAAGGGGACACTGCAAGATAACCCGTACTTGGCCAGGGATGTCATTTGCTTTGTATGTCAGTATTGCAATATACAGTGTCTGACACCTTAAGAAATCAATAGACTTAGCACTGAATTTAAGGTAGTGATATTAATCATGTGAGAAAAACAGATTCCAAATCACTTCGAGTGATATCCTAAAACTGTGCTGCAAACGTGCACATCACTTTAACACCAGTTCTTACCGTGCACATTGGCAAGAGCACGGAGTAAATGTTATGCTTTTGAGTGTTCTCTTTCAGGTCCGCTGCACGGAACACAAAAGTAATTCTTTAACGGAAGCTGTGCTGCGTTTACGGTGTGTTCTGTTCAATACCGTTATGCCAGCATGGTCGCAGATCCACTCCGCTGTCTGAACTGTGAGACTATGCTTCCGCATAACGAAATTTCCTCGTCACATCGCTGTTAACTTGGCTAACTCTGTTGATTAATTGTAACGCGTTCTTTTATTCCAGATGATGTTAACAGCCTCTAACCTAGCTAAAGGAACCCGTCTTTTGACTACAGGAGCTTGGTAAGTGGATAAATTACAGCTTTGTTTTTTATGTATAATTTACAGCTTTCTGTTTCTAACGCTGTTAATTCAGGTCTTCTAAACTGCTTATTTTGGAAGATGAATTATTTTTTCTGTATTTTATTATTTTTAAACTAAACTAGATTCATGTCTTTTATTGCAGCTTTCTAGTTACGTATGAGTGTTCGTAGCAGCAGTGAGGCTGAGGCCAATTATTGAGGGGTGCACATAACGTTACAGGAACTGGACTGTCGTTATTACCGATATATAGCAAAGATTTTATACACTGCAGAAAATTACACGTGAATAAATACCATGAAATGCGGTAATACTTAGGATGCGTAGAAATAAATACTGCCGAACTGAAATTCTTCTCAATTGTTATAAAACTCTGTTTCCAGTAACATGTATTGTTTTAGCAACTCGTACACTAAGAAATTATACATTATATCTTCAAACAGTTCCCGACATGTTTCGATGCATGTTACATCATCTTCAGGGCAGGTATGTTAGAACACTAGGGGATAGCCGGGATGACAGTTCCAGTTCTGCGTCATCTTCAGGGATCTTAAAGTTGTCTGAGTGTCCCATCTGAACAGCATTGTCTTGTAATCGGATCCGCAATATTGTCAATTTTAATTATCTTATGCATTTTAATTGGTTCATTGGTGGCATAAGAACCGAACAGCAACGACTTTATGAACCTGTAAGTTCAAAGACTGGCCTGCTTCGGTGGCTCACCAGCGTTCTAACATACCTCCCCTGCAGACGATGTAACGTGCACCGAAACGTGTCGGGAATTGTTTGAAGATCTAATGCATAATTTCTTAGTGTACGAGTTGGTAAAATAATACATGTTAAAATAAATAGATAGTGTTGGCTATTTGACGGTTTTTATGTTTTCTATATACGTATTGAGCCAACTTGGACAGTGAATACCAAAATTGATACATGTTAGATTTACAGGTACGCGGTGTGGAAACTACAAGTGTGTTTCCAGTTTTAAAGTTACCCACACCGTTTGCGTGCTTACAGCAGTATGTGTTGTTACCAATACTGAAGCACATTGTAACAAACCTGTAAGACTCCTGACATGTTTCGCTGTAACATCACACCATCTTCAGGGGAGACACACAGAACACTTAAAAATACACAAGCCTAGTTGTGGTACGAGATATATATTTTTATTTCTCAGAGAAGAAATCAGTCACGACTAATACTTTGCTTTATTAGAAGTTAGTGAGCGACCAGGTTTCGGCTTACGCCGCCTTCATCAGCTGACGAAGGCGGAGTAAGCTGATACCTGGTCACTCAGTAGCTTTTAATAATGCGAATTATTAGTCGTGACTGATTTCTTCTCAGAGGAATTGCAATATGTACGTTGCATAGACACGTCAACTGGGATGTTCAACCTCAAAATTAGTTGTGGTATTTTAACATGTTTTTTAACTGACTGCTAACCAACTAGGCTTGTGTATGTTTAAGTGTTCTGTGTGTCTCCCCTGAAGATGGTGTGACGTTACAGCGAAACATGTCGGAAGTCTTACGAAGTTTCAATTCTCACAAAAAATCAGTCACAGCCAACTCTGTTTGCATCTTTTTATTTGGAGATTTTGCATCTGTTTATTTGGAGATTTTGAGCTACTAGTTTCGGCCTAATTATGGCCATCATCGAGCCGAGACTGGTAGCTCAAAATCTCCAAATAAACAGACGCAAAATCTCCAAATAAAAAGATGCAAACAGAGTTGGCTGTGACTGATTTTTTGTGAGAACTGAAACATACACCAAGGGGGATGTTGAACAGTACGCTTACGGAGTTTGTTACAGTGTACTTCAATATTGCGTATGGACTGGTAAAAATCTATTCCCAGTGTTTACGTACGATTTACATAAAGAGAGAAAAACAGGAAGTGAACGGAGCGGCGGTACTTGAGGCCTTCCGTTTGCTTTGTCAGTACTCTATATCGTGATTATTGAGGTGCTGAGCAGTGCTCATTAGCGTTCGCATTCGCCGAAAATATCTGTTTCATTCGCATCTGTCATGACTTTCGAGGATAGGCTTAAGAGGAGAGCGCCGCGTTCATTAATTTAAGTAGCGGAGTGAGGGGAAAGCGGCGGAGTTACCATGTGGTTGTGAGTTGTGCAAACTGAGAAAACAGATTGGTGGTTTCTGCTGCTGTGGCTTTTATTTTGATTGACTTGAGGCGCACAAGAAACATAAAAGAATATAACTTTCTGCCTGTCTTTCGTAGCGAGGACCTAATGTAAAATCCCCAAAAATAGTGTAGAATTTACTCAGCATTCTTATCACTGCATATGGCGGCCTCATTTTTCCGACCGATGTGGAAGTATAGTTTTTAGATTACATTCGAATGCTCGTTCCAAAAGCCCGCCTAGTTAATTAGTAAATTTTAATTAATTAAATTGAAATATTCCTTGTTTAAATATTTACTGCCAGCGGTATATCTTCCGTGTTTCCACGAAAACCAACAGCAGTCAGCAAGAGTGATTACTTCTGCTTGTCATTAATACCTGGTTGTTAATTTCGTCTGCCCTCGAAGCGTTAAAGTGAAACCAAAAATGTGGGCCGAGGTGTGACTACGCAACGACGTTTATCATGTTTTCTGTTCCTTCTCTGTTTTATTTATGTGTTGTTCGCCTTCAGTTTTCAATGCATTCTCTTCTCCCAGTCTGTTCAAGTACAACGAACCAATCACGTGTCATATGTAATTACATCTATACATAACAGTACACAGTTGGTATTTTAATGGAAACACAAGTCCTCTGTCAGAGAGGAAATTAGTTATCCTGTATTATTTCGATAAACTTTAGACTTAAAGAGTTAAACTTAAAAATTGTCTAATTTTCGTTCTCTGATTCCAGTATTCCCTCCCCCCCCCCCCCAACAGCGCTACAGCCCGGGGTGGACCTAGGCCTGCTTCAAGGGTTTCCTCCATCCCGCCCGGTTTAGCGCGACCACTCTCCAATTTCTACACCGTAGCTTTGCTGCGTCTTCCTTCACTCCATCTCCCCAGCGTAGCCTGGGTGTCCCTCTAAGGCGCCTTCCTCCTGGCTCACTAAGGAGGACTCTCCTGGATAAATCACCATCATCCTGGCGCATGACACGTCCTGCGCATCTCAGTGTACTCATTCTCACCACACAATTGATAGAGTTCTTGGTTAGTTCTAATTCGCCATCTTCCCCCATCATGCACTGGGCCATAAATTCTCCGGAGGATTCTGAGCTCAAAAATACCAAGACGATGTTCATCTTGTTTAGATAGCACCCATGTCTCTGCCCCGTATGTAAGTACTGGTCTAATTAATGTTTTGTAAAGGAGTGTTTTGATATTCCTGGATATGATCCTTCGTTTCATATGGTTCTGTAACCCATAATATGCTCTGTTAGGCATTACCAATCGGACATTCACTGCAACTGATCTGTTGTTCATTTTATTGGCCATTGTACCCAGATATTTAAAATTGCCCACTCTCTTAAAAGTGTAGTTTCCTATTACAAGACCTTTATATAATATTGTGTCCTTTCCACTGTGCAAGTACACCGTCTTTCCAGTATTCACAGTGTTAAAAATTTCCTTGGCCTGCATATTAGCATGCATGAAATGGCAATATCCATTTTTCTTTACCGACCTTCCTTCCTCCAACTCTACTTTCCTTTTGTTTCTACTCTCTTATCTCTTCATTTATATTCATTAATGTTACGTATTATTTCGTTTCTAGTTCTCATAATTCTCGTAAATGACCTTGTGAATGCATAATACATTCTTTACTGTTTCCTCTAGAATTAACAAAACTAATTTCCCCTGTATTTGAACTCCGGCATTCTGAATAAGGGTTTGTCCACTCTCCGGTGGAAGCCTGTGGTCAGAGCCGGAACTATGGGATTGTTGACATCAAAGTTTTTCATATTTAATGTGTGACGTGTGAAGCGTACTTCAGCACTGTGTGCTCGCATTTAACTAGCTACGGCTTATTTCATATTTAATATTTAGGTGGCACCCGTAGACAGAACTTGTGAAAAAAAAATTGTACTTCTCTTTCCTGAATACTGGCGTGTTGTACTGACGTGCGTATGAATTTACTTCGTAATTGTATTAGCCCTTACAAACAGTAAACCCGTTTATATCAATGTGCCTCGTGGTGTGCTGTGTTGTGTTGTGCTGCGCCTTGTGTTGTGCTGCGCTGTGCTGTGTTGTGTTGTGCTGTGCCTTGTGTTGTGCTGTGCTGTGTTTACTGCATTGTGTTGTGTTGTGTTGTGCTGTGTTGTGTAGTGTTGTGTTGTCCTATTTTGTGCTGTGTTGTGTTACCCTGTGTTGTGGTGTGTGGTGTTGTGTTGTGCTGTGCTGAACCTTGTGTTGCGTGGCGTTGAGTTGTGCTTTCCTGTGTTGTCCTGTATTGTGTTGTGTTGCGTTGTCCTGTGTTGTGCTGTGTTGTGTGGCGTTGTGTTGGGTTGTGCTGCGCCTTGTGTTGTGCTGTGGTGTGTTGCGTGGCGTGGCGTTGTGTCGTGTTGTGCTGTGGTGTGTTGTCCTGTGTTGTGCTGTGTTGCGTTATCCTGTGTTGTGCTGTGTTGTGTTGGGTTGTGCTGCGCCTTGTGTTGTGCTGTGGTGTGTTGTGTGGCGTTGTGTTGTGTTGAGCTGTGGTGTGTTGCGTGGCGTGGCGTTGTGTCGTGTTGTGCTGTGGTGTGTTGTCCTGTGTTGTGCTGTGTTGCGTTATCCTGTGTTGTGCTGTGTTGTGTTGGGTTGTGCTGCGCCTTGTGTTGTGCTGTGGTGTGTTGTGTGGCGTTGTGTTGTGTTGAGCTGTGGTGTGTTGCGTGGCGTGGCGTTGTGTTTTGTTGTGCTGTGCTGTGTTGTCCTGTGTTGTGCTGTGTTGCGTTATCCTGTGTTGGGCTGGGTTGTGCTGCGCCTTGTGTTGTGCTGTGGTGTGTTGTGTGGCGTTGTGTTGTGTTGTGCTGCGCATTGTTTTGTGCTGTGTTGCGTTGTGTTTTGTTGTGCTGTGCTATGTTCTGTGGTGTGTTATGTTGTGTTCTCCTGTCTTGTGGTGTGTCCTGTTGTGCTGTTGTGCAGTGTTGCGTTGCGCTGCATTTGTGTTGTGTTGTGACGATTACAGCCGCCTTCAACCAGTCAGCAAAAGGGTGACGGCGTGAGATTCGAAGGCCCTCGCTAGGACATCTGCCCTGAGAAGCAAACGCAGAACTGTCCGCAGTGTTCCGAACGTTCCTAACAACCCACACATGCTAGAAGCTGCAGGAAACATTCTGTATCCAGCTGGAGAAATTCATTACTAGCAATCCCAGGGGTACGAACGTGCGAGTGGGCGGGCTTGCAGCCGGCGGAGCGGAACACCGCGGCAGCCTCATATCCTCGATGGCATGGCTGTGAGTGGTTCAAATGTCGCTAAAGGCTTTGTGTTTGGTTCTGTAGAGTTTGCGGTAGGTGGGTATGACACGGGACCGCAGGTTACTGATTGATTAAGGACATTAGATGCACCTACCTTGACTTATTGACACGAAACAATTTTATAGCTTACGTTTGAAAGCGTGAGGGCTAAGGTTGGCAAATTAATGTTTTTGGTGTGATCGTTTCCGGCAAAGTTCACGCTAGAACAGACCATGAAGGCACAGAGGGGGAGTGAAGGTATAGCTCTACTCTTTCTTTAACCTCAGAGCTAAAAGGAGGTGGGTGGTCAAGGCCACACCCCTGCCGCTTTGCCCCCGTGAAAGAAATTCTTTACCTGTTGTGCAGGAAGGTGGGTGGACCCCAGGGCCGGTCTGGACAGGTACGTAAAATCCCTTCTCTACCGGAATTCGGTCTCCGAACCGTCCAGCCCGTACCGAGTCGCTATACAGACTGAGCTATCCAGGCCAGTGCGGTTTTTTGCGGCGGTAGTTCATTTTACTCTATGACAGTAGATGTATGTAATTAATGCTGGAAAGAAGTTTATTGTATTGTATTTTATTGTATTGTCTCTTTCAAGTGTGAAGCATTTTTTTCGTTCCATAAGTATTTAGGGAGTCACTTTAGACATGGCGCGCAGAAATGTTTGTAAGTGCTCACGTAACATGTCCACTAACTTTATCCGATGTTAAGCAAAAATTGGTACCCGTTAACATACAGCAGTGAAGTATCCTAATATGAAGGTTCGTAAATGTCGATTTTATTCGATTTTTAGTTTCGGACAGACACACAGCCACATAAACGGACGGACATAGGGAAGCTAATAGGCACGTGTCTGCAACTTTGCTGTACGAACGCAACATAAACCATTCGACCTTCCGCTACCTATGCAATGTAATAGCCGAAAGCTGGGACTCCTTTAAACTTTTAAAGCCTAGCGGTAACTTTACATACCACCAGGTTTAATATTAAAAATTCTACGTGGTGCCCACATTGCGTTTATGTGTTTTGTACGGATCTCAGAACAAACAGCAACTTTTGCCTTATAAAACATTAAGAGACTGGTTTTTATAACCGAAGTGGAGAGTGTTTACAGCGCGGTACGAACTGAGCCCTTATATAAAACAGATACGCTTCGTCTTTAAAGGGTTAAATATCACGCAGAAACATCTTATTCGAAGGTCAGGCCTTTCAGGCAGCGACAGCGTCATATTTACTGTCCCAGTCTAAAAGCGCTCGTCCGTTCCTCTGCCTAACGACACATTTGATGTCTGTCTGCGACCGAACCGTGTTTCGTACTTGGGAGGGCCGGATGCTGCCTGTTCCTGACAGAAGGCTTGGCACTTCTCCTCAGGCTGCACTCTAATTTTCGGAATGTTAACTCGCATCCGGCCAAGAGAGTCTCTTCCGCTTTTGTTGAAATGTCATTCGACGCTATACATTGGGAGGACATCACACTGTAGTCTGTCTTACGGCAGGTGCATAGCCTCTGCCAAAGCGAGTTCTCCACAACGTGCGATCTAGTGGTTCCTCTTTCAATTTCCATTATCTTCTCTGTTCCTTAAGGTCAACCAGTAGCAGCTTGCGCCTTCTTCCTCGTCTTCCCGTCACTTCTATCCTTCCCTCTATCTTCCCTTCAAGAACGTGTTTTGCAAGGCAGTTCCTACGCACCATGTGACCAATCCAGTTAGCCTTCGTTCCTTTTACTGTATGTAAGGTATTCCTCTCCTCCTTGACCCTATGTAACACTTCTTTATTTCTCACACGATCGGTCCAACTGATCTTCTCCAGTCTTCTATTTGGAGGTACTGGTATTTTGGTAAACCACAAATGTACAGAAAGCCAAAATAGTTTTATGTCTGCTTAATTTAACACCATGTCTTGAAGCTGTATTGCGGATTGGTGGCATAGCGCCACTTATTCTTTAACCTTTTAAAGCCCAGCGGTAACTTTATGTACCGCCAGATTTAACATTCAGCAATTCTACGTTCTGCCCACACAGTGTGTTTATGTGTTTTGTGTGGATCGCAGAACAAACAGCGATTATTTCCCTATACGACATTAACTCACTGGTTTTTGTAACCAAGACGGAGAGTGTTTACTGCGCGGTACGAACTAGCTCATATATAAAACAGATATGCTTCGTCTTTAAAGGGTTAAGTTATCATTAGAAATTTATGATCCAGTCGCTTTACGCCCGATATCCAACGGATTACCTGCACACGCGGACTCGAAATTTTGGAAGACGTTAGAATTACCTCACCTCTGTCCGGATTGTAAGTTGCGTTCTACAGTCTGTGCTTACTCACTATACCTACTGAGCTATCCGGATTAGATAAATTGCTTGTGTGGCCGTACCGCATGTCATGACACAGAACAAAGTTAGCACTTTACAAGTTTAAGGTAAAAATTCTGTGATGTCAGAAATTTAATTGCAGTTGGATGTAACACGAAAGTCATGTTAGTTTGATAATGGCGGTTTCTGTGACGAAGCTGGCTTTGTTATTGTGTGGGGTATCCCCCTGAGTGGCCTTCCAGCTGGCATCCCTTCTCCAGCAGCAGTAATGAGAACCATAAAGTGTGGTTCAGGCCCACAGGGGCCCCAGCTCTATACTACTCTACCGTACTGACTACTTTAACACCCCCGACACTCCTCCGCTTCCCAGTCAGCACCAGTCCAAACTTTTCTGTGAGCTTCATCAACACAAGTAACGCCAAAGTTGCATTGGATTATGGACACAGCTGGATGTCGCTGTGTGACACTCCCTCATGCGACAGCCCTGTGGTACTGTGCAGCTTATTTGATATAGCGTTTCTGTTTAAACAGCAGTGGGAAATAAACTGAATGTGCCCGACTGACCACCTTAATTAAATAAACACAATTTTAAGCTGTAAATTAGAACATTAAAATGAAGTCTCTGATTTAATTTGGATTTGTTCTTTCTCTGAAATACTGCAGGCTTACCCGAGGTATCAGACATTACTCGGAATAGAATTTAACTGATTTCTGCTAACCAAATGAAACCCAAATTTTAGTACACGTGTCATTTCTTTGACACTAGAAAATTCTGAGTTTTATTAATACAGTGTATTTCTGCTTTGCATGATTCTAAAAAAAACTTTTCTGTTTGTAATAAGGAGGCAATGTGTTCTCTGTTAGGTGGGAATCTTTACGTAATTGTTATGTAAACTTAAATCTTGCAAGTGTTAGAAGTGTTGATATGGAAAACAGTATTGTTCTAGGATGCAGAATTGACACAGAAGTGTATCTGGGAAGAGATCAGTTGGGAAACCTAAAGGAAAACGAAAAAGTAGGTCTGAAAATGGATATTGGACGAAAGTAAATGTTGTGGCGTACACTGGGTGTGTGTGTGGCGTACAGTCCAGTGACAGGCTGTATGCTGTTGGGTCCTTTAACCTTTATCCTGCTAATGTTCAATATATGGTGAGTTGCTAACCATGCCAGCACCACTCGGCTACCAACTCGGCTACCAACTAGACCCTTAAGGGCCCAGTTGGTAGCCCAGTAAGTGTGTGCACACAGATATGACATAGGACGTCTTTCACGATTGATTCAGTGTTGAGACATTGTGCAGAGAGAGAGAGAGAGAGAGAGACAAAGAGGCTACTTTCAGCGTTGCCAAATGTAGGTCACCAAATATTACACATTAGTGGTGCTGGCATTATTAGCAGCTCACCATATATTCCGCATTAGCAAGATAAAGGTTAAGGACGCAGCCACCTGTTCCTGTCGCTGTGAAAGGACAGGGCTTTGACCTAATTTAAGGTATCAATTTCTGCATTTCCCTATAGTTAATGAATAAAACCACGAAAACTTCAGTGAGGATGTGTGGCTTCCGGACTCTCCGGAATATGAAGTAAAACTCGCATCCATTCCGTCGTGACGCTGACTGTTGCAGGTCGTGTAGGCACTGTTCACAAGCTTAGCAATTCTCAGCTTTTCAAAGAAGATTTTCAATAATTTCGCGGATCGTTTGGTCGATCCTCCATAATCTCCGTCCTTCCGTTTTCATTTCTTTCCATTTCGCTCTCGTATCATTCGTCCACGTGACCATTTTCCCCTCATCTCTCTCGTATTCGGCGTCTTTTCAATTCCGCTTCCTCTGAAACTAATGTCATGCAGGGGGGAATTTTTTTCAAAAAGATAATACGCATTCAGCTGCGTAAGAAACTTCTCTGTCTTTCACGCAACGCGTGGGTTCATCACCGTGTCCACAAAAGCCCGCTATTTAGCCCTGTCGTGAACTGCCTTAATCCAATTAGCAAACTAAATCATGTCACACACAGTTAGTGTGCCTATATGCGGCTGTTGAATGCAGTCCTGGACACACTGCCGACATTTCAACCATCAACCTGTCGGGGACGTTTTGATGGTTATATTCTGTGGACGCGTATGGGTACACTGATACTGTGTTTAATGGTTTGTTTATTTTGATAATTATTTAAAACTGGAAAATTAAATACATGAAATTTAAATTGGTTTAATCCGTTCCACATCCGAGCAGCGTCGCATTTTCAAGAGCAATTTTTATATTAAATTTCCGTGTACACACAGGTTACCTGGTGTTTTTGTTTCCTTCATGTCTTCCGATCAAGGATTGGCTCTTCCTTTTTAGGCGCGTTCGCAAAATTGCTTAAAGCGACTAGTATTTCATAAATTTAATGTGTTCCATGTTCGTGCACTGTATCATACGAAATAATAAACACCAACTGATGCACCAAAATATATATAATCTTTATTCGTAAAAGTCTCCTACATGTTTCGACCCTGCTGGACCATCTTCAGAGACAATAGTTTCTATACACTATGGTTGCATTTATACAGTGTAAGTGCGAATGTGCCCTGTGCGCGCGCGCGGACCGTACACGATACCTCTCGAATGGAGGATGGATCCTAGGGCACATTCACACTTAACTCTATAAACGCAACCATAGTGTATCAAAACTATTCTCCCTGAAGATGGCCCAGCAGGGTCGAAACATGTAGGAGACTTTCACAAATAAAGATTATATATATTGGTGTATTTTTTGGTGTTTATTATTTCGTATTTCATATTTGAGTATTTTGCAAAACTCTATCCAGCCAACTCAAGTTCCATTAAAATCCGGCAAGAATAGCGGGTACTTTACATGAGTACCTGTGTACGTTTATAATATCTCGCTTGATTCTTCTTAGAATGAGAAATGTATCAGACAGAAGATGTAGAGAGAATCAAAACACACATTTTGTGTTCAATAACTTTTTTTGCGAAGATCGTGACGTTTATGAAATAATGTGGAAAAATATGGTACAGCCAGGCAGGCCACAGATGACAATATAATACGGCGCATGCGCTTTGCATGCTGAATGACTAAGGTTACACACGCAAACACTTGAGAATATGTAATATTTATTGCTTTTCCACCGAAACAACGGTTCCGCGAACGCGTCTCAGTGTTATGTTACACGTCAAATGCCTGTCTGTTTATTTCAGAAAATTGTTCTTATAGTCACAGTAGCAGCTGCTTGCCTCGTCTCTGTCACAATGTGCTGTACTTCTAACTGCATAGAAGGAATGGCAATCAATAAATTACATTTTCCTCTGAAGGTGGTAACTGCAATGTAAGAATAAAAACTGGAATATCTCCCAACACACAACCCTGCTAAACCCTTAAAGCCGAAATTACATGTGGAGTCAGCAGGTTCTTCCGAAACTGCGTGCCTCACGTACCAGAAGACGTACCTCACATGTTTACAAACTTTACACCCCCAACCCCCTGTTCTGTTATACTAACCCGGCAGCTTTCCTCCATTGTATTAATACAAGCACTTTAACAGATGGAATCGCATTAAATATTAAGCTTGTAAAAAAGAATTCTAAAATAATGGACAGTGCGATGAAGTATGGTGTTTGCGTGACGGGTGACGCTGACAGCACGTCTCGAGGTATAATGGTAGAGCAGCCCTGAAAAGCAAACATACCACCTGCTGTAAAATTACGGGAACCCTGCATTTTGCGATGCTAACGCATTATGTTTACTGTGAGGTACGATCATAGCTTAATATATGGGCCTGTCGTTTTTATGCATTTAGTGGCGCTGAGCGTCAAATGGAACTCTGGTTACCGTTATGTACTGATCACAGTTAAGAAGCTAAAACATTGCAAACTGTTGCAATTGACGGAAGAATAAGGACACCGTGGCAGCTGAGTCAATTTTTGAAGCTTTAGTTATTCGATTAGTCATATCTTGCGTAGGAAATACCTGATAAAACACGTTATTGAAGGAAAGGTAGAAGTGACGAGAAGACGAGGAAGAAGATGTAAGCAGCTAAAGGATGATAATAAGGAAACGTGAGGAAGAATGGATATTGGAAGAGCAAACACTAGATTGCATTTTGTGGAGAACTCGCTTTGGAAGAGGCTAGGGACCTGTCCTAAGAGACAGTACGTCATGATGATGATGATGATGATGAGGATGATGATGATGATGACAGTCACCTGGTCAGGAAACAATTCTAGCTTTATATACCCCAAAGTACAATTAACGTATTGACAGCTGGCTACCAGACCCTGTCTTGATCCGCTTGAACCTTTCCACGTCCTCACACAATACTTAGTTTTCATTTGAATATTATTCCCCGCCTTCCCTTCACTCCTAGGTCTACAAAGTGACGTTTTCCCTTCAGATTTTCGACTGAATTACTATATGCCTTTGTTATGTTCCACATACACGTTACATGTTGCGCCAATCGCGTGCTCTGTGAACTGATCATCGTGAACTCTCTACACTGTGTTCGTCCTCAGTGTAGCTCAGGTGGTACAGTGACTAGGCAACGGACCGGGTAACCGCATAAGCGTGGTTCGATTCGCATAAGTTATGCCAAACTTCAATGTATTATTAGAAGAGCCATTTTCAGTAAAACTGCAATATAAACATGTCAAAATATCAACAGTTAAACCGCTACAGTTACTGTAATGTACGTACGCGGCTGTAACTTGAAATTTTAAAACACAAATGTCTTTTTATACAGTGTAATTAAAAGTAAGTGTAGGTGTTACATGACACCGCGAAAGAAAGATACCCATGCGGTATTAACCTGCTGTAAAACGCCTCCTATAACATCGCAAAGCGCAGGCTGCAATTAACTGTTACAGCAATTCTGATTGTACATCGAAAGAGAATTGTCTGTCCAATAAAAGCACTAAGCAAAGACATCGCCGATCCCAGTGGCCGCGCGGTCCAAGGCGTAGGTCTGCTGCGGAGAGCTTGCTGGGATCGTGGGTTCGAATCCCACCGGGGGCATGGATGCTTCTATCTTGTACAGTGTTTTTGTTGTCAGGTAGATGTCTCTGCGACGGGCCGATCCCTCGTCCAGAGGAGTCCTACCGATTGTGGTGTGTGTCTGAGTGTGATCAAGTGAAAATAAAAACCCCTTTACACCTGCTGTGAGCAAGTAGGTAGAGGAGGGACGGACTTCGAACGAACGAACGAACGAAGACGCCAATTTTTAGTTTTGTTGCTGAGTTAGTTATATTAACCTTTTAAAGCTTAGCGGTAACTTTACGTACCAACAGGTTTAACATTAAAAAATTCTACGTGGTGCCCACATTGCGTTTATGTGTTTTGTACGGATCTCAGAACAAACAGCAACTTTTGCCTTATAAAACATTAAGAGACTGGTTTTTATAACCGAAGTGGAGAGTGTTTACAGCGCGGTACGCACTGAGTCCTCATATAAAACAGATACGCTACGTCTTTAAGGGGTTAATGTAGCTATGTTACAACACGGAATAAAAAAATTCTGTTTTCTTTAGGTGGTATCAAAGAACGTCGGGTTTCAGATAGCTTACACTGATTCATGTTCAAAATTTACCTACAATTCTGCGCCTCTCAAAGAATTTCTTGCTTTCTAATAATTTCCTTAGTTTTCCTTACGCGGTCAGCGGACTGCGTGGCTACCTGCAAGATGTATTCTCTTGTCTGCGGTTTTTGTCCGTGGAACATGTTCTTCGTATTCCCCCAGAAGGCGTAGACAAGGGGCTTGAGGTCTGGTGACCTCGCAGGCCAGACCTGTGGGTCAAAAGGAGGATGAGGTCCGAGGGAGTAGTTTTTGCCAGAGGGGGGAGCGAGCGTGGATTTTGTTCATAAGAACTGATACCGCGCGTCATCTTGAAACATGAACCCTTTAAAGACGAGTCGTATCTGTTTTATATAAGGACTCAGTGCGTACCGCGCTGTAAACACTCTCCACTTCGGTTATAAAAACCAGTGTCTTAATGTTTTATAAGGCAAAAGTTGCTGTTTGTTCTGAGATCCGTACGAAACACATAAACGCAATGTGGGCACCACGTAGAATTTTTTAATGTTAAACCTGGTGGTATGTAAAGTTACCGCTAGGCTTTAAAAGGTTAAATGCTCGTAGCAACTGAACGGTTGATAGTAGGATAACGCCATGGAGCAGAGGCCTTCTTGAGAAACTAACAGTTTCTCAGCTAGTCAAGAAATTCCACGCGTTTTATGGAACACGGATGTTCATTACCGCATTCACAAGAGTCCGCCACCTGTCCCTATTCTGAGCCAGCTCAGTCCAATCCATGCCCCATCGCGCTTCTTGAAGATCCATTTTAATATTATCCCATCTACGCCTGGGTCTCCCAAGTGATCGACTTCCGTCAGGTCTCCCCACCAAAATTCTGTATGCACCTCTCTTTTCCCCCATATGTGTAAATGCCCCGCCCATCTCATTCTCCTCGATTTGATTAACCGAATAATATTTGGTGATGAGTACAGGTCATTAAGTTCCTCGTTATGTAGTCTTCTCCACTCCCTCGTCGCCTCGTCCCTCTTAGGCCCAAATATCCTCCTCAGCACGCTATTCTCGAACACCCTCAGTCTTTGTTCCTCCCTCAGTGTGACAGACCAAGTTTCACACCCATACAAAACAACAGGTAAAATTATAATTCTGTATACCCTAATCTTTGTGTTTTTGGATAGCTGACATTAAGATGTGTGTTGGTAACAGTGTTTTTTTAGTTAGCATGACTTATAACGTCCTGAACTTTGGCATACCTTGTGCAGAACACGCTGTATATGTTGTGTACCGAACGTACATGGGAGCTTAACAGTCTTTGTCACAATTGCCACTAGACTACTGGCTAGAAAACCGACGATGGCGTGTTCGGTTCCCGGGAGAGGTAACGGACGTTCCTCCTCTTTGAAACGTCCAGTCGATCCCTGGACGTACCCAGCCTTCCAGTCCATAAAAAGAGAGGACATTTCCTCCGGGATAAAGCGGACGGAGCGTGAATCTGCCACTCACCTTGATGTAGTGCCTAGTTAAAAATGAGTGGTGTTCTACCTCCACTCCCCCCATATACATTCATGAGGTCACGGCGACAAACAATAAGGAGTATTTTACCGACTGACAGTCATACACACGCAGGCTGCGTGCAGGCAACCAGCCGTACAGCTGAACCTATCAAATTGGGACGGTTAGATTGGTCTGGTCTGTCAGACGGTGACGCCGTGTCCGTTGTGCTGGACGGGATGCGTGGAAAAGTGAGTGCTTCCAGAAGGTCAGTCATTAATTATAGAGCTTTGAACGTTTTTTATCTCATGTCAGGGCGTTCAAGAGGAAAGTGAGTTGAAAATAAAAGAGAAAAAACGCTTCGTACTCAAATATTTACGTCCCGGACTGAGCGAATAACGCTAAGTGCATATCGCATTAACGTAATGGTGCGTGCGCGTGTGTGTATGTGTGTGTGGCTGTGTGTATGTGTGTGTGTGGCTGTGTGTGTATGTGTGTGTGGCTCTGTGTATGTGTGTGTGTGTATGTGTGTGTGGCTGTGTGTGTGGCTGTGTGTGTATGTGTGTGTGGCTGTGTGTGTATGTGTGTGTGTGGCTGTGTGTGTGTATGTGTGTGTGTGGCTGTGTGTGTGTGTGTGTGGCTGTGTGTGTATGTGTGTGTGTGGCTGTGTGTGT
>BLKM01000760.1:13896-26038 GCA_013340265.1 Coptotermes formosanus | reverse complement strand
CCCACACAGTAGGCCGCACCTACTCTACCCACGCAGTAGGCCGCACCAACTCTACCCCCACAGTAGGCCGCACCTACTGTAACCACACGCGCAAGTTTTAATCTGCTTCTGTTGTAACGCGACTACGTCGGGCTGAGCAGTGTCAGAACATGTATCAATTGTAACCGCAGCCTGCACGTGGCGTGTAGAGCCGCTGACATGTTTGCAGAAGTCAGTACTTCTTTCAGACTGACTTTTTATTAATTTGGCACAACGTCACAGGCACTGATTTATGTCTGCTTTCTGTCAGCTGTATACTTCATTGGCTTCTGGTATATTTTATGTGTTAATTTACCATTGACGTTTCGTCATTTAACCAGTTACGGTTGCTGAGTAGGCGCATGCGTAAGCAAGTATGTAGTGATATGGGGCTGTTGGGACAGCACTTGATGCTGCGTCTTTTGTTATTTCTGTTCATTTTTGTTGTGGTTTTTTGAATTTGTATTTCGTTTTTATGTATTTCTGCTGTATTGGCATCATCGTGTAAGTTAACTTGTCCGTCTGTCTGAGACACTAACAGAATTGTTTGTCACGGAACTCCGGTCGACATCGGTCGACTGCACTGTGCATACCGGGTGCTGTACAAGTCGAAACACGTTCTTGTTCTGCGTTAAACCAGACTGCGCAGTGCAGACCCGGGCGTTCACCTGCGCTCATTGCAGTGGTTCAGTCGACACTTAATTGACTTATCGTGTCAACATGCATTAGTT
This sequence comes from Coptotermes formosanus, assembly GCA_013340265.1. Taxonomy (NCBI): domain Eukaryota; kingdom Metazoa; phylum Arthropoda; class Insecta; order Blattodea; family Rhinotermitidae; genus Coptotermes; species Coptotermes formosanus. The sequence goes on along the minus strand of BLKM01000760.1, from coordinate 25,289 downwards.
CGATGTCCGCGATTAAGTTTGACCCATAAAACCGTGACGAACATCGGAATCCATTTTGAATGTAAAATGCGTACCCGTTTCGAAGAACTTATGAATTACCGACAGCAGATGTATAAACTAACCGCAGTGTGTAAAATACAGTCTGTATAGGTTATAACGTTACGAAAGGGACTGAATATTTTGTGTCGTTATAAACGAGTGTCGTTATAAACGAGTGTCGTTATAACCGGGTAGCAGAATGTTATGGTTAACAGCGAGAAAAAAATTGGTACCACAGAATATCTGACGTTATAGACGAGGTGCCGCATAAACGGATGTCGTTATAGACGGGTTCGACTGTACATGGAATGAGTGAAGGAAATTCAGATGCCATAAATCACGCAAGCAACCAACCTCAATTAATGAGACAGCATGACTGAGCTGCAAGTGATCTACGCAATAGCAGGAGAGTGGGGGAAGCCAACTCGTCAGTCACGTGGTCTCGCGCCTATTTGTCGGGAACTCGTATTAAAATGGGTTATCACGAAAGGACGAAATCCCGAACATAGAGATTCACGAAATTTAATACAGCCGTACTGAGGGGACAGTGCGGCCAACACGTGGTCATAAGAATGCTCTGTCGCATTTTCCGTTGTCAGAACGGTTGAAAAGGGAGCTTCAAGACCTTAGTAGTGACGGGGAAGGAACTCTTTTCGTGCTACGTGTCATACCCAGCACACCGCTCGGGGCCCAAAACCAGGCCTGCAAATCACTTTACGGGTGTGCGGTTTTACTTCAAAGTGGCAGCGGTGGCGGCGCGCTTTTCTAGTCGTGATGGAGATGTAATCGCTCGTCTGGTTCCTGTCAGGGTGTCGCGACCCGTGCAAGCAGTCCTGCCCATTGTTCGCCTGACTTAGTCTGCCGACAAACGGCGTTGCTAGGCAGCCTTACAACTCGAACCAGTTGGCCGATCGCAGGATCATCATTAGCCTGTTTAGCCTCTGCTTGTCCGATATTCATCTACACATGTAGCCAGTTTAGCCTCTATCCTTGGTGGTAATGTACATGTTATGCTGTCTGGCACGCGTTTGTTCCATGTTCATATACGCAGTTAGCCTGTTTACCATGCGCTTGTTCGATGTTAATCTACATATTTCCCCGTTTTAGCCTGTCTAATACGACGTTCTTATACGTAATTAGCCTGTTTGGCCTGGCTTTTCGATGTTCATGTGCGTAATTGGTCTGTTTACCATGCGCCTGTTTGATGTTAATCAACATATTTAACCCGTTTAGCCTGTCTAATACGGGGTGTCTATACATAATTAGCCTGTTTGGCCTGTCTTTGCGGTGTTCGTGTGCGTAATTAGCCTGTTTGCCCTGCGCATGTCTGATGTTAATCTGCGTAGTCCTGGTGTCGACCCCGCGGGCTGTGTCGGTGCTTAGCCGCATGGCTGCGCTGACGGACAGCACATCTCAATATTTTGGCACGGCTCCACCCCGTCTGACAGCCGCGATGCTATCGCAGCGTTCATTTATCGAGCTGCAGAGTCAGGCGTTCCAATTGTAGCGCGCACTGTCATAGCCTAGTTTCTCATTTGAACCAATACTTCGCTAGACATGATCCACACGCGTGTGTTACGCACTTGAACACAACTGTTTGCTGGAGCATGACGCCGTGTAGTCTAGTAGGAATTTACCGACGTTTCGTAGGAACCTACTGCACATCAGGTCTCTCGGAAAGGCTTGTAAATTTGTAGCAGACTACACGGCGTCACATTCCAGAAGACTTGTATCCCATATACATTGTCGTAACGACTTGGAATATCACATGTGTTCATTTGCTGTTTCTGTAAGGGAAATCAGAGCCCTGTCGTGCGGGCAGTCGCAAAAGCAAGGCGCAGATTGGGGTTCTGTCGGCTTCCAGACCGAGCTGCGCGCGCATTACGACTGTTGATCGCTGTGACGTCATGCCTGTCGATTCATTTAACCCTTTTAACCTTTTTAAAGCCCAGCGGTAACTTTACGTACCACCAGGTTTAACATTAAAAAATTCTACGTGGTGCCCACATTGCGTTTATGTGTTTTGTACGGATCTCAGAACAAACAGCAACTTTTGCCTTATAACACATTAAGAGATTGGTTTTTGTAACCGAAGTGGAGAGTGTTTACAGCGCGGTACGCACTGAGTCCTTATATAAAACAGATACGCTTCGTCTTTAAAGGGTTAAAGTCCAGCGGTCACTGTATGTGCCACCGAGTCTGACACGTAAAAATTCCCGATATTTCCCTCGAATTGTAGTATATGTTCGTTTTAATTGTTGGAGTAAACATCGATTGTTTTCGTATACGTATTCAAGTAGTTGGCCTTTGTAATGGAGATGCTGTATGTTTACTGTGAGGTAGGCACCAGATTATTAAATATTACGCCTATTGAGCGGAGTTTCAGGGGGCCGTGCCATGGCCCTGGCGGTTAGTCGCCGGCCTCTCACCGCGGAATCCCGGGTTTGATCCCAGCTCAGTTCGTGTGGGATTTGTGGTGGACAAAGTGGCAGTGGGACAGGTTTCTCTCCGAGTACGTCGGCTTTACCCTGCCAGTATCATTCCACTAATACTCCATACCATCTTCATGTTGTCATTAGCAGAAGGGAAAAGACGGGCGAAGCCTGCGAACCTTCAAAAGCATATAGGTTAGTACTGAATATGTAAGGGCTAAGATGGACGGAACCGAGAGCCAACATAGCACCCTGACGACCGTAACAATAACGGATCAAGAGTAGGACACAATGAGAACGAAGGAACGAAGAATGTGCTGTTGTTGTGACGTGTAATTTGGGTTGCAGAAGCACTGTATGACGTGCAAGTAACTTGTTTACAGAGCAACAGAAAACCTAACTAAGAAAATATATGAATGGACTCAAATTGAAAGGAAGAAGAGAGGAGGACCGAGAAATACTTAGAAGAAGAATAAGGCAAAACACGCAATGGATGGAAGAAATCTACGGGAAGAAGACCACCTAGATAGAAATAGATGGCGGCTAGGATGCGGGATACGGCCTCAAAGACAGTAACCACCCGCTTACACACACACACACACACACACACACACACACACACACACACACACACACACACACACACACACACACACACACAAAGCAACAGCGCACACTTCAGGGAAACCTTAAAAGGGTTCTGTCTTTTCGTTGCGGACTGTTCGCTAGAAGTCAGTGTGCATCCGGGAGGTCCTGCGGCGACCCATATCGACACAAGTGTCGTGGTTTTCCTCTGCCTTAAAATAAACGCTGAGATGGTTCTCAAGATTCCAAGTTGCTGCTGCATGCTTTTCATCCAGCCCTCCCCAATTAACTATATTTTTCCAGTGACGCAACAGCCCCCAGTGGGGCCACAGCCCCCAGTGGGCCAGGGCCTCCTCGTTATTGAGGCTTCACGATCACACTCAGACACACACCACACTTGGTAGGACCCCTCTGGACGAGTGATCGGCCCGACGCAAAGATCTCTACCTGACAACACACAACACTCACAGGAGACAAAGATCCATGCCCTCAGCGGGATTCCAACCCACGATCCCAGCAAGCGCTCGGCCGCAGAACCACGCTTTAGACCGCGCGGCCGCTGGGATTGGCCCCCTTTTTAAATATACCAAAAATTAATCTCCTTGCATTAACTAACTAACTAACTCCATGGAGCAGAGGCCTTCTGCAGAAGCTAACAGTTTCTAAGCTAGTCAAGAAGTTCCTCACATTTTATGGCACCCGGAGGTTCATTACCGCATTCACAACAGCCCGCCACCTGTCCCTATCCTGAGCCAGCTCAATCGAGTCCATGCCCCATCCCACTTCTTGGAGATCGATTTTAATATTATTCTCCCATCTACGCCTGGGTCTTCCAAGTGGTCGCCTTCCATCAGGTCTCCCCACCAAAATCCTGTATGGACCTCTCTTTCCCCCCATACCTGCTACATGCCCCGCACATCTCATTCTTCTCGATTTGATTACCCGAATAATATTTGGTGATGAGTACAGGTCATTAAGCTCCTCGTTATGTAGTCTTCTCCACTCCCCTGTCGCCTCGTCCGCCTTAGGCCCAAATATCCTCCTCAGCACCCTATTCTCGAACACCCTCCGTTTTTGTTCCTCCCTCAGTGTGAGAGACCAAGTTTCACACCCACACAAAGCAACAGGTAACATTATAGTTCTGTTCGCCCTAATCTTTGTGTTTTGGGATAGCAACCTGGAAAACTCCTTGCTTTCACCTTTCAAAACCTAGCGGTAACTTTACGTACCGCCAGGTTTAACATTAAAAAATTCTACGTGGTGCCCACGTTGCGTTTATGTGTTTTGTACGGATCTCAGAACAAGCAGCAACTTTTGCCTTATAAAACATTAAGAGACTGGTTTTTATAACCGAAGTGGAGAGTGTTTACAGCGCGGTACGCACTAAGTCCTTTTATAAAACAGATACGCTTCGTCTTTAAAGGGTTAAAAATTCTACGTGATGCCCACATTGCGTTTATGTGTTTTGTACGGATCTCAGAACAAACAGCAACTTTTGCCTTATAAAACATTAAGAGACTGGTTTTTATAACCAAAGTGGAGAGTGTTTACAGCGCGGTACGCACTAAGTCCTTATATAAAACAGATACGCTTCGTCTTTAAAGGGTTAATGTCGACCAAATTATTTTACTCCAAATTATGTTCTTCAGCACTGACCAGAAATCAGAACTGCGCGGTCATTATTGTCAGACGCAATCGCCGCTGTGAAACGCCTTCTTTAGCATGCTGCTGCTGTCAACAGAACGAGTGGGTGCAGCGTGGAAACCCGAAAAAAGTGAAGCTGTTTGAATCACGAGCTGCAGGCTGGACAGTGCGAACACACCGACTGCTGCTGTGCATTTGCCCAGCGCCCAGGTTCCTCTTGCAACTGCAGTGCAATGGACTGCACCCAGTTGCGCATCGCAATGACAGCCGTGGATAATCCGTGTATAGTTGCAGCTGTGACGTCACTCGAGTATGTCCCTGTGCCTTGTGAGAGTGTCGGACAACACTGGCAAGTTCCGAGGGGTGAAGACTTCAACGTGACTTGTCATTGGTTTCATGTATTTTGGCGAACCGATCCCAGTGGCCGCGCGTTCTAAGGCGTGGGTCTTCGGCCTTTCGCTTGCTGGGATCGTGGGTTCGAATCCCGCCAGGGGCATCGATTTTTTTTTCTCTTGTGGGTGTTTGTGTTGTCAGGTAGCGGTCTCTGCGTTGGGCTGATCACTCGTCCAGAGGAGTCCTACCAAGTGTGGTGTGTCTTAGTGTGATCGTGAAGCCTCGACAGTGAGGAGGCCCTGGCCCACTGGGGGCTGTTGTGCCATGGGGGAAAAAATGTTTTGTGTTAAGGGTGAGGCCTTGTGTCATCACTTGGTATAATGTAATGTTTTTCGCCCTCCTACAGTTCATGCTACAGGCCCAACTCATTATTCCGCAAATTTTCGTCTATTTTAAGATTGCTTTTCTTCGTAGATGTGGCGTCTCATTCCTTATGAATCCGAGTTTCAGCAAAATTCCTTTCTTCGACCATCTTTAAACTGAACTTCAGAAGCCTGAGGCATATTGGCAGTGCTTTCATTCTAAACGTTAGTGAGAATGGCTGTCTAACAAGCTGCACGGCGTCACATTCCAAAAGACCGTAATCTAAATATTTACCTCCTATAGAGGTCGTATATTTTGTGATGTTCCTTGTGTTTACAATCCTGAGTCTTACAGGTCGCTTTTTAACCTTTCGAAGCCTAGCGGTAACTTTACATACCACCAGGTTTAACATTAAAAAATTCTACGTGGTGCCCACATTGCGTTTATGTGTTTTGTACGGATCTCAGAACAAACAGCAACTTTGGCCTTATAAAACATTAAGAGATTGGTTTCTATAACCGAAGTGGAGAGTGTTTACAGCGCGGTACGCACTGAGTCCTTATATAAAACAGATACGCTTCGTCTTTAAAGGGTTAAAAAATTCTACGTGGTGCCCACATTGCGTTTATGTGTTTTGTACGGATCTCAGAACAAACAGCAACTTTTGCCTTATAAAACATTAAGAGATTGGTTTTTATAACCGAAGTGGAGAGTGTTTACAGCGCGGTACGTACTGAGTCCTTATATAAAACAGATACGCTTTGTCTTTAAAGGGTTAAAAAATTCTACGTGGTGCCCACATTGCGTTTATGTGTTTTGTACGGATCTCAGAACAAACAGCAACTTTTGCCTTATAAAACATTAAGAGATTGGTTTTTATAACCGAAGTGGAGAGTGTTTACAGCGCGGTACGCTCTGAGTCCTTATCTAAAACAGATACGCTTCGTCTTTAAAGGGTTAATAACATGTGTTTTGTACGGATCTCAGAACAAACAGCAACCTTTACCTTATAAAACATTAAGAGATTGGTTTTTATAACCGAAGTGGAGAGTGTTTACAGCGCGGTACGCACTGAGTCCTTATATAAAACAGATACGCTTCGTCTTTAAAGGGTTAATAACATGTGTTTTGTACGGATCTCAGAACAAACAGCAACTTTTGCCTTATAAAACATTAAGAGACTGGTTTTTATAACCAAAGTGGAGAGTGTTTACAGCGCGGTACGCACGGAGTCCTTATATAAAACAGATAGGCTTCATCTTTAAAGGGTTAATAACATGTGTTTTGTACGGATCTCAGAACAAACAGCAACCTTTACCTTATAAAACATTAAGAGATTGGTTTTTATAACCGAAGTGGAGAGTGTTTACAGCGCGGTACGCTCTGAGTCCTTATCTAAAACAGATACGCTTCGTCTTTAAAGGGTTAATAACATGTGTTTTGTACGGATCTCAGAACAAACAGCAACCTTTACCTTATAAAACATTAAGAGACTGGTTTTTATAACCGAAGTGGAGAGTGTTTACTGCGCGGTACGTACTGAGTCCTTATATAAAACAGATACGCTTCGTCTTTAAAGGGTTAATAACATGTGTTTTGTGCGGATCTCAGAACAAACAGCAACTTTTGCCTTATAAAACATTAAGAGACTGGTTTTTATAACCGAAGTGGAGAGTGTTTACAGCGCGGTACGCACTGAGTCCTTATATAAAACAGATACGCTTCATATTTAAAGGGTTAAACCTCGTACAGTGGTGTCAATATATACCACTTCAGAACTTCCCATTTTGCCCACACGGTGTGTTTATGGGGTTTCTGTGATTCTTAACGATCAACAGCGATTATTTTTCTTTACTGCATTAGCTCAGGGGCGCACCCAAGGGGCGGGGGCTGCCGGGTTGCAGCCCTCCCAAATCCCCCAAAACCGAAATTTAAAGAGTGCAGATTTTGTAGATATGATATCAAGCCTTTTACGTGATTTACCCTTCAGCCGAAATCAGCCACTGAAATCGGCTGATGACCAGTACATTAGAATTTTGAAAAATAAATTAATAAGATTAAAAAAACAAGAAGACAGGACACTGTGATTGAATCATGGAAGATGTAGTTATATTCGTATGTATATAAATACAGCTGCAGACAGCGTTATGTTGTGCTTACAGCATGGTTTTTATAACATAATTTTCAAAATCAAACACAAATTATATATAGCCTCGGGGTGAGGGCCCCCCCCCCCCCAAGGAAAGATTCTGGTTGCGCACCTGCATTAACTGATTGGCCTTTGTAATAGAGATACAATGTCTTTTCTTTGAGGTAGGACCTGAATTTTGTGAACACGTGATGAAACTGTAACGAGGCATAGAGTGTATGATCGGTAAGTGCCTCGTGGCTTGAGGGCTGCACGTGCATTCTACTGGACTCAGTGGAGGCCCTTACACGGGATGAGTAGGTACTCTGATCAGTCAGACGGACCGCATAAAGCGAGTGTGCTGCCGCCAGTGTCTGACACCTTAAACTCTGGTGTAATTAACATGTGATGTTGCGGGACAGAAATAGCACAACAAATAACCCCACAGCATGTGGGCCGACTTGGGCCCTTACACTGAAGGACGTATGGAGCGCCCTATCGCCTTCAAGCCAGACTCGCCAGACAACGTCCGTGTATTCATATTGTCGTGGTTTGCTTCAGACTCGTCCCGCGTCTGTAACAAAGCCACTTGCTCCTTTCATCCTCGTTAAATAAACGTACATGTCATAGGCGCGCCCAGAATTTTTCTTTGGAGGGGAGGGCTGACCCCGAGGTTATACATAATTCGTGTTGGTTAAATTCTAAAAGGTTTTGACGATGATGTATAATATTGTGTGGTGATGGGTTTACGGACTTTATCCATCGTCCGGAGAGTAAAATATTAAAAATATTAAAAAATTAAAATCACAACGTTTCGGAAGCTGGCTGTGCTTCCGTCCTCAGGTGAATGGAGGGGGAGAAGAGAAGAAGGTCCAGTGATGAGGGCTAGATGTGTCTAAGGGGCCCAACTGAGAAGGTGTTCTTCTCTTCTCTCCTTCCATTCACCTGAAGAAGGAAGTAGAGCCAGCTCCCGAAACGTCGTGATTTTAATTTTTAATATTTTACTCTTCGGACGATGGATAAAGTCCATAAAACCATCACCATACAATAATTTGTGTTGAGTTTAAAAACTGTGTTCTAAAAATCATGTCCAAATCTCTGGGCAGACATCTGATTAGGTTACAGGGAAAATTAAAACTAACTGAAAAAATTTACCTATTCATAAGTTTTTTTTTTGTATTTTTCAAAATTGTAATATTCTAGTCATCAGACGATTTCAGTGGCTGATTTAGACTGAAGCGTAGATCGCATAAAACCTTTGATATCATCGTGTCTACAAATTTTTTTTTTAATTTCACTTTTGGGGTGTTGCAGCCTGGCAGCCCCCCCCCCCCCCTTGGGTGCGCCAATGGTAGATATAGACTGCCGTGTGCAACTGTCCTTTGCAGTTGAGTATTCCTGTTGGCTATTCAGTGACTGCCGTCTCTTTATTTATTGGACGTAACATTCCATACATCAAAGCTGATTAGAGGGAATTTCGCGTTGTAACGTTGGTATGATCATTTAACCCTTTAATGGGCATCCGTGTTCATATATACCACCTGGTTGAGAGATAAAGATATGCCACCTAGTTTAGACACAAAGAACGCGGTATTTTTCCTTTAGAGCAGAGTCCTTCTTGCTGTGTTCATAACACCCGGCTGCGTGTCGCTTTCCTGAACCACATGAACGTTTTAAAGCCTAGCGGTAACTTTACGTACCACCAGGTTTAACATTAAAAACTACGTGGTGCCCACATTGCGTTTATGTGTTTTGTACGGATCTCAGAACAAACAGCAACTTTTGCCTTATAAAACATTAAGAGACTGGTTTTTATAACCGAAGTGGAGAGTGTTTACAGCGCGGTACGCACTGAGTCCTTACATAAAACAGATACGCTTCGTCTTTAAAGGGTTAATCCAACCTAGCCCCGTTTCGTCCTGTTTCCTTAAGACCCTTCCTTATGATCAGTATCAGGCACAGTACAGTATATCGTGTATCGGTTCACATGACCGTGGTCTTCATTCTTCAACGCTATCATTTGTGCTGTCGCTTAGATTGCGTGACCCACTTACAGTTTATCTGAAATCGAGGACTACGTACATATGCTCTAGTTGTATGCTCTTTGTACAACCAATTTCCTGTGTGATTTCTTCGCATTTATATTTAACCATTGTCTCTTTCAAAGCGTTTCTCTTCATCTTTCTTTTTTCCTGCATTGTAACAGTATATGAACATCAATCTCAACCTCCTCCATCGCCCCCCCTCCACCGCAAAAGATCCTCCTTCCCTCCCCGCTCCTCTCTTCAGTTTCCTAAACAATAATGGATGTGTTTTTTTCACTTTGGTTTTACCATGCATTGCTGTGAAATTCGCCATTACATCACTGTATCAGACAAACTGAATGCACATTCACTGTTCACCCAAACTGACGCTACTGCAACATGTTTCGACGTTATTACGCCATATTCAGGGAGCACAGAAGCGTACTTCGAACTGGCGCAGATAACTTCAAACTGGTGTGCTCCCTGAATATGGCGTAATAACGTCGAAACATGTTGTAGTAGCGCAAGTTTGGGTGAACAGTGAATGTGTATTAATTTTGTCTGATATAGTGATGTAATGGCGAATAATTCGTGTGTTTTCTGTGAGGTAGGAACTAAAAATTTTGACAGGTTATTCAAATGAGATTCGCTTTTTAAAGGGTCAACCCGTAATCACGTGACCTCAATTAGGTGCAAGGTCTTGAACTTTGTGACCTGCCTACAGATGGAGTGCATATCACAGTTACTTCAAAATGCAGAGATAGGGCTGTACAAATCTGCTACCATTCGGTCCAGAATCTTTGGCCGTCCCTCTTTGCTACCTAAGAATATAAAGATTAAAATATACAGAACTATAATTTTGCATATTGTTTTGTATTGGTGTGAAATTTGGTATCTGTCATTGAGGGAGAAACACAGGCTGAGGGTCTTACATTCATAACAGCAGTGTTAAGATAGTAGGCTGAAGGTGTTCTAAAATAGGGTGCTGAGGAAGATATTTGGTCCTAAGGGAGACGAGATAACAGGGGAGTGGATGAGGGGCTCCACATATTGCTGGGGCGATCATTTAGCATGATGAGATGGGTGAGGGGGCCGTGTGGCACGTATGGGATACAAAAGAAATACATACATAATTTTGGTTGGGATACCTGCAGGTAAGAGAGCATTTTTGGAAGGCATAGGTGTAAATGGGAGGATAATATTAAAGAGGATCGTAAAGAACTAGGAGCGCGTGGGCTGGCTTAGTATTGTTTAGCATACGGACACGTCGCAAGCTAGTGTGAACACGGTAGTTAAAACTTCCGGCTCATAAAATGTGGAGAATTTCTTGACGAGATGAACTCACTGTCAAGGGTGAAGCAGGTGTATGTCCCATGCCGTTAATTAGGCTATAGAAATACTCGTGGCTGATTTGCTCTGTGATAAAGCGAATTCGTGCCAAGCATGTAACCTATTGATCTTTTCTAGCACAAAATGATAAAGGTAACACGTACTTGATTGCCGGTGTGTGCTTTGTGTAGCGCCAGGCTGCGCTGCCGTTTGGCTGTCGCGGGCACACTCATGACTCTGCCGTGTCTGCACCCTCCTAGTGCTAACATCTGGTTCCGTTTGACGGACCGAAAGACACGCTGCAACAAGTTGCCTTCTTTAACAGTCTTTTACACGTTCAGTTATTGTTTTCCATTTTGGATGTAAAACAACCATTTTTCCGTTTCCTTTGTATGGGTGTCGCGATGCCCTAACTCTGAGGGAAGAACATGAAGTGGTGTTTTTACAACAACAACAACTACTACTACTACTACTACTACTACTACTACTACTACTAGTAGTAGTAGTAGTAGTAGT
>BLKM01000759.1:12357-23446 GCA_013340265.1 Coptotermes formosanus | reverse complement strand
GAAAGAAGATATGCATGTAGTACTTCATAAATGTTAAATGAGCAAATTATGTTACATTTATATTATATATTACATATATATTATAATACTGTAATGGGTGATTGATGGGGTGTTGGGAAAGTTGGATTTTGGGTTGCTTTATTAATTTTGTTGATCTTTTGCAAGTTGGGTTTCTACATGTATATATTGTGTAGCACAGAATATGTGCAGTGGTCAGGACGCCAAGCAGTACACGAGTCGGAACTGTGCTGACTAGAGTTATGGACTTTGTTCCCTTTGTGATCGTCTCCTTATATGGTCATGGTATGGAATTGTGTCCTCTGGTTGGGTGCGGTGCAGCGTACAGACGCTGTAACGTCAGCATTGCCAGACAAAGGGATGGCGAGGTTATTTAAGCCCCTGCTACGGTGATTTGCGGCAGTTAGACACTCACTCACCACTCACTTTGGATTAACCTGCGGAACTTAGTTATTGTGCGACGAGTAGGGGACAAAGTAATTTTAATTTGTGTGATTAGAAAATAAAAAATTATTTTAATTGGTGCGATTAGAAAATAATGATTGGAATTTTGCATTTGATTACGGGTAAGTTGAAGTAAGTGTTTGGAATTTTACTTAGTGTTTTAACTTAACGAAATTGGAGTGAGTAATTTCGGTTTAGAATTGTGTGTTATTGTGATTTGGGAACCACCACTATTTTGCCGAATTTTAGTGATTTGTAATTATAAAGAGTGACGTACGAAGTCAGAGAGGCAAGGGAGCCGACTCGGGGTGCCACTTGGAACAGAGACCGCACCAGTGTGTATAGTGTACAATTTTGTGTGGTTTGATAGAAATCAGAATTAGAGCACCAGTGTTAGTACTTGATGTTTTGTTTGTAATTTTAGACCGGGTTGGTTACAAGTGTAAGCCCCTACTCCCCCTCCAAATCCGTTCCCTGATAGCTTCGCACATGGAGCAATTGGTGGCAGCAATTTAAATATTCCGATTTCGAGCCTACGCCAGCCAAGCTACCTAGTGGATGCCCCCCCATCCATTACAATACTGAAATGTAAAAGTATATGTGTTGGAAGTTTGCAAGGCCCAGAGAGTTTATCTTTTGTTGTATTAAATAAAGCGAAAATCTGTAACTAAAAATTAAGCATATCTTTCTTTTTCACATCTCTCAAGCCCCATTTAAGATTTATCTTTGTTTAAACAGAGAAATCTTGTGCCCAAGACAAACCTTACATGGGGACTTCATTGTGTATATATCCATCAGTGTTTCATTCTTTCACTCCAGATTTACATTCAGTTACCTTATTTTATGTTCTATTGAGGAACTTCCAAATTTTTACAAAAATCTTGCATTGGCAGAGAATGCAATTTCAGAGCCACTCACACAGTTAGGCATGCAGGAACTACAGCAGTATAGCTTTACAGTACAGTAAAAAGGCACAGACACTGCGTGGTTTAAATTTGTAAGTAAGAAACAAAGTCAGAATGATGCTTTAGTTGGCACATTGAGTGATGGTTAATGAACTGTGGCTGATTAACACTATTCACTACGTTGTTTCGATGCTCTTACATATGTCTGCTTAAAAAGTTCCTGACTATGTGAGCAGCCTCCCTTTTAAAGTTGTAATGGCTACATGATGTGTTGGCATGTTTAGTAGGCTGTCTGGAACCTGTTGTTTATTTCATTTAGGCCTAGTGTATTTTATTACCCAGTAAACAATAATTATCTACATACATACGTATGTACGTACATCCGTGCGTGCATGCATGCATCTATGTATGTATGTATGTATGTATGTTTGTTTGTTTCATTGGTCCTAACATTCTGTCTACCGACAGCTGGACATGAAACAAGTCACACAATTAAACAACAACAAAAAAATACAGTTCATAAAAACAAATACAAGCACAATCAATTCAAGCATGAAACAATTCACAATTACAAACAACATGGAATACAAATCATAAAAGTGAACACAGTACAAACACAAATTTAAGATATAAAATATGATATAACATAAAATTAAAATACAATCAAAAACTTATTTAAGAGATAAAACAAAATATAGCTGATTTTTTATAGATCAACTCTACTTGTTTAATTCAAAAAATTCAGTTAATAAAAAGAATGAGTAATAAGATACTTCCACAGTTCCTTTCTGAATTGCACCCTATCATACCTAAGACTACTTATGTTGTCTGGGAGACTATTAAATATCCTAATGCCCGAATGAAACACACCTTTTTGGAAACAGGAAGTAGTTGAACTGGGTGAATAAAATTGATTCCTGTTTCTAGTATTTCTATCATGAACTGTAAGATTAGTTTGAAATTTATTTTGATTTGCAACTACAAACAGCATTAGAGAAAATATGTATTGACATGCCACAGGAAGGATATTAGGTTTCCTGAACAAGCCCCTGCATGAGGCCCTTATTCCTACACCAGACATAATCCTTATTGCCTTCCTTTGTACCCTGAATACTCGTTGTACATTTGTTGAATTTCCCCAACAGATCAACCCATAGTTGATCACAGAATGAAAAGAAGCAAAATATACCATGCATAAGGCTTCAGAATTTAAGGAATTATATAATGCCCTTATTGCATAACATACAGAAGCCAATTTTGGAAGGATATTATGCTCTATGCATTTTTTTCCAATTCATATTAGTGTCTACATGCATATGCAGAAACTTAGTGGCAGTTACTTCTTTTCATAGTATATTTTTATATTCAGAAGTCAAGGGAACATGTGCAAAGTTTGCTGGTGTGAATCTCATGAAATTTGTTTTTGCAATATTTAGAACTAACTGATTTCCATCAAAACAGTTTTCTAAACAAGACATGACAGAAGTCAACTTCTGTTTGAAATTTTCATAACTTCTGTCAGCAACCAGGACACTTGTGTCATCAGCAACATCAGAGATATGTTCTATGTCCGAAGGTAATCATTTATGTAGATAATAAAGAGCAAAGGCCCCAGCACTGATCCTTGTGGTATTCCTCGCTTTAACAATTTCCATGCGGAAAAGTAAGTATCATTTCTGTTGATTTGCAACCTTACTCTTTGTTTTCTATAAGACAAGTAATACTCAAGCGAGTTGATGGTTTCTTTTTGAAGCCCATAATACTGTAATTTCATTTTCAAAATGTTATGATCAACACAGTTAAATGCCTTAGTCAAATTGCAGAAAATTCCACCAACATAAAGTTTATTGTTCCAAGCTGTTAATATACTGTTTGTAAGGGAATGAGCAGCATATTCAATTGACAAACCCCTTCTAAATCCATACTGCTCACCGACCAAAATATTGTTGATCTGTAAATGTTGATTTAATCTATAGTACATAGCTGTCTCTAGCACTTTTGAAAACGCAGTCAACAGTGAAATCGGTCTATAATTGGCCATATCACATCTCACCCTTTTTGTGCAAAGGCGCCACAGTTGCATACGTAAGGCATTCAGGAAAAGTACCCGTTGCATTTGATTTATTGCAAATGTAAGCTAAATGTTTGCTAAGCTCCACACAATTTCAGTACTTTAGGTGAAATCCCATCATAACCATATGAATTTTTGGATTTAAGGGACTTTATTATGGATTTCACTTCTCCTTCCGTTACCGGTATATATTGCGTGGGAAAAAATCCCTTTGTTGATGTTTCTGAGATAATAAAGTGGGTGAATTCCTCGTATCAGTTTGTGTTTTTAGAGTTTCAGTAACATTTAAGAAATAATCATTTAAAGCTTCCACCACTTCATTACAGGGTGTCTCCTCATGTCCTACCTTAAAAAAGGGGTTCACGGGATATGAATTTTGTGCTCTACCTATTACAGTATTTATAATATTCCAAGTCGTTTTTGTCTTGTTTTTAGATGTTTCTATTAAGTGACTGAAGTATATTTTCTTTGCCATTCTAATTACTTTTCTTAAAATAGCACAGTAATGTTTGTAGTACAGTTTTAGCTTGGGGTCATTGTAATTTTTATTGAGAATGTAAAGGCTTCATTTACACTTACAAGATATCATAATGCCTTTTGTTATCCAGCCATTATCTTTATTTTTGTGTAGGTATGCCACCGGAAAACTGGCCTCAAATATATTTATAAATGTCTTTAGGAAAGCATTAAAATTATCATTTAGATCATGTTCATTATAAGTATCATCCCAGGTTCCATTCGATAGTAGCTGCTGAAAAGTACTAATTGTACCCTTTGTGATCAATCTTGTTCTAAATTTCTTTTTCACAACTTGCTTCTTAATAAAGAATTTGTTTAATATTACGCATTGGGCATCATGATCTGACACCGTTAGATGAGGGAAAAACCATACAACCAAGTAACCTAGAGTTCTCTACAAAGATGTTATCAATAGCTGAAGCATGGTTCTTTTCAAACCTTGTGGGAAAATTCACTGTATGTGACATATTGTATGTATTTAGTAGGATGGAGAATTGCTGTTTCCTACTGCTGTTTGATAAGTAGTCAATATTTAAATCTCCACATATAAGGAACTCCACCTTAGGTTTATAAAGTGATTTCAATGCCTCATCAAACAATTGCAAGAACAAATTAAAATCTCCAGAGGGTGCTCTGTACACACATATTATGAAAAAATTTTTGTCCTGTGATTCCATTTGTATAGCACATAATTCAATATTTTTTTCTTCACAAAATTTAGAAAAATCAACACAGTTAAAAGACAAATCTTTCTGCACAAAAATACACACACACCACCCTTTTGATATCTACGAGAGAAACTGGCTCCTAAAATATAATTTTCCAAATTTATGAAACCTGGACTTAATTCAGGTATGTGATGTTCAGTGAAGCACATAACATTTGGGTTTAATTCTTCGTCCATTAAAAAAATTACCTCCTCAGATTTATTTGAAAGACCTCTAATATTCTGATGAAAAAGAGTTAATGTATTATCAGTATGATCATTCACTTTTTCACCATTATAAATTATTCCCATAAAAAATCACCATATCTTAACCTGGAATCCGTCTTTGTTCTTTTATTTCTTGATCAAGATATTGATTTAATTGGGATTTTGTCCCCACTATTGTTTCACCTTCCTTTCCTTCTAATAAAAGGCTAAGATCCTGTCTTTCTTGCTGGTCATGTTGCCTTCCTCTTCCATCATCTTCCTCTTCAGTATGTTCTTGTATGTTTTTTCCATCCAATATTTCCTGCTGAAGGGATGGCTGCTGAATATTTTGCTCTTTCTCAACTTTTTCCTCTTCATCTTCCCTTTCCTGTATTCTCCTGTATCTGATTTGAAATAAGTGTGGATTGGCAGTTTTTTTTAAATATTCTTCGCAACAGCGTTGAAAATATTGATGCCATTCAAATACTGTTGGTCAGCTTAATGGCTTATCACCAAATGCCACTTTTAATGAATCATAGGCTTCCTTAGCAGTTTTTCCCATTTTGTAACATGTCACACATATGCACTGTTCTGTTAATGGCATTATGAAAATCCCTACTGCACACTTCCTTTAAACCAAATAATTATCTTTACATGACAGTAAAACATATTAGGACTGAATGGGAAATAGCAATAGGATCCAGACAGTCTACTACACCATGCCCATCTTGACATGGCCATTACATGATTTTAAAGGGAGGCTGGTTGTGGAGTCAATGAACTTTCTGTACAGGTTTTGTGGGGTGTAATGGCATTAGTTACGTACAGAACACTAGTGCCAACAGTACTTTTTTATAATGAATATTTAAAGATGCATTCTGCAGTATTACTCTATGTACATCAATGTGATATGACTACAGTAAAGTCACAGAGTTTGTGAACATCAGTGTTTGGGATTTTGACCTTTTGTGGTCACCATTTTAATACAACTGAATCAACCTTTCGTGACTGGTTCTGGGAAACTGCAGTGAGACCACTTGGCTGGCAAGTTTCCTTCTGAATCTCTCCTGCTATTGCACAGATCACTCTCAGCTCATTCAAGCCGAGCTTTCATTAAGCAAGGCTGATTTATTTTGTACTTCATGGAATGGGACTTTCCTTTGTATGTTTAATGTATTTTGTGCTTCTCAAAAGTGCTTGTGTTTTATTAAAAATAAAATTTCAATCCTATTATGGTTTTTGAGGTTATTTTATGTTTTATTTCAGGTATTCTGTAGGTTAATAGAAGTAAACTGGCATTTTAATTTGAAAATGGATTCTGATATATGTGATGATTTTATGAGTCCTACTTAATCATGAACATCAAGACTGTACTGTACCTTTTGCCATATGTCACATTGCCACCCTTGCTGTGATGGTCTGACATGTTTTAAGGCCAAGTTTTATACAGTCAGAATGATGTAGTAATAGAACACATTTATGGGGTAATTTTAACAAATCGTTGTGTAATATAAGTACAGTTTTTTATGGCTTGATGACAGTCAATAGTAATGCAGACTATATAGCATTACAAGGCAGAAAGGAAGAGGTCATGGTCTAATTTGATGTAGTACCCTGACATCTGCCTGAAGAGACTGAAGGAAAAACAGGAGAAATGTGTCGTGTTGAGATGCCTGGTGTGTGGGTTTGGAACATGGACTTTCCAAATATAATGCAGGCAAGCTAACTACTTGACCACAGTGATGGTACATAAAAAACATTAAGCGTTGAGTAATTTTTGCTGAAATGTTTTCCTTACATGTTGATGAAATGCATATATAGTAAAGTAGCACTTTGTGTGAAGTTCGTATACCATATTTGGGAAGCACTGTAAATCGCACTTTGAAGCAGGAATATCCTAAGCATGACACTACATGGGTTGCCTCAGAAATATCAAAATGATCACAGGTTTCTGCTTTCGTATATTGTGACACATGTAGCAGTTTTTGTAAAGTGCAAAATGTGGGCTTACAAGTTTGCAAATATGTACATAACACTGTATTTAAGAGCCCTCATCGCATGTGCAGTATGGTACATGACAGAATGTCAGGCTGTCAGATTCTTACCATTCTGAAGTTACACCTTAGTAAGCTGATTTACTAATTTTGTTTTGAATACTCTGCTTTGAAGTAATATTTCACAAGTGTAAGAATTTCCAGGTACAGAAGTAAACCCAGTTGTGTTTCTGATTAGTAGAAGGGAATTGCTGAAACAGATGTAGAGTTTATAATAAAATTTCACAAGCATTATATTAATGAATTGTTATATTTGTGCTTTATTTATGTTAACTGTGACCTGGTATTTATATATGTTAAGGATGCTGGGAAATGCGAAGACTGATGATATTTTTTGAAATCCTGGGATTCTCTTTGTTCATCATTCAAACTGGTTGGTTCACATGTTGACTCTACCTTTATAAGCAGTTAATATTTTGTAATATTATGCTAATACTGTATAAACACTGTATCTTGTTAAATAGTGGTTTTGATGCTGTAACAGATCCCATATTATATAAATACAAGAATTTTAAATTCACTTATTTCCACATATACTTATTACAATTTCATGCACATCACTGACCGTAAAGTTCACTGATTGGTTGTGAAAATCTTGTAGTGCACAATTGCCATTCATTTCTTTTGCCTGTCCTTCAAATACAGTCGTGCTTCTATATGATGTACAAAGGACTGTCAAAAAATACAGTAACAAACCGTCTGGTGCCTAGAATGGATAGCAAACAGGAAGACAAAACCTTATGGACCAAATGTTTGCAGGGATTCCTTGAGTTGAATTTGTTGTGAGTTTCTTCATGAATGCAATTTTGGTTTGTGTTGTTTCTAAGTGAACTTTGCCACACTTTCAAAGGATTTATTCCCTGTCTTTGTGTTCATGAGGCATGCAGGGGAGGGTGTTGTTTATACCTTGGCTCAGTTTTTGGTTTTCATTCTGTTGTGTGAACGGGATTACATGTTGTACAGTTTGAAGTGGTGCATACTGTTGCACACGTATCTGGCAACTGAAGCATATTTTTTCATTTCACCATTACCTTAAACATATGGCTACTAACAACATTTTGAACGGGACAAGGTAAAGTGACGTACCTTGGCACAGAATTCAAGAGGAGGGTAAAGTGAGGAGTAAATTTATTTTTCACATTTTGTGTAGGTACAGGGCCTACAGCCTGCTACACTAGTGAACACACAACTGATGTCATCAGGAATAGAAACCATAACGACAGAAGAAAAGTAAATGCAATCCAGTCACATTCATTTAATATATCTGCAAATGAAGAACAAGAAATGTGAAAGATAAGCTGTATCCAACTTAAAACAAGTTCAATTACATGTACTGGTATACATTTTTACAGCTAAAGAGGCAGCTTTACTCTATTTCAAATTAAATGCACTAAATTCACCTGCAAAACAGCTGTGATGCTTAGCATTTGGACAATCGTACTTGTAATGGGGGGTGGAAGTTTTTTCATAATATGACACTACTAAGAATGCTGAAATATTCATTTGCTTTGTCAAAAGTAAATGTATTTATGTTATCCAACTGTTTGTAATACCTGAGTTCATATTCACACCCATGAAAATCATTCATTATTTCAGCTGTTTAATGGGCAGTGCACCTCTTCTCTTCTCTGCCAGTTAGTAAAATAGAATCCTCTTCTGCAACATTTCCCATTAAAACCTTCTTCAGTTTCTTGTTCAATCACTCCTACATAATCATCACCATCACTCAGTTCTGCACATAGAATCTGTTAAGGCTCCTCTTCAGAGCTGTCAACCATAATCAACATCTTCACAGTTTTCTGCCCAAGTGTTTTCATGAATATTTCCTTTTAGGATTTTTGGCTCTAGGGTTTTAAATTTCAGTCTTCTCTGGTGTGTCTGTTAGGATCCTGCCTTTTCCTTCCTTTCTTCCCCCAGTTCTTCTTGGTCCAGCTTTAGGGAAGTCTCTCATTATTTCAGGGGATAGTTTTTGAGCTCCCTGTAATATCAGCTGATGTTCCTTCTTTGTTGTTGTCCTTGCAGCTTGAAGGTGTGGTGGCTGGTTCTGTTACCGGACTAAGGTCTGTCAGTGACACAGGACAGGAATTCATCCTCATTAAGAATATTTCAACGTAGGGGGATAAATTCCTGTCACATGAAACCCCTTTCCAATGTTATGTTTGGTAAATACCTTGCTGAAAGATCTTGCAATAATGCCTACAGTGCTGTAAATGGTTGCAGCTTTGCCAGGGTTGGACAGCATTGAATCATTAAGGCAAGCATTATTTTTTATATGGACCAAAGATGGTGCAATCCAATGGGTGTAACTTAAATGTGATGTGTGGGGCAGTGGTGGAAGCAAGACAGTGACATTTTCCTTTGCCACATTGATGGCTGGGATTGACAAGTGGGACTCGTGATTGTCTAAAAACACAATAACTGGGTGTTCCTTACAAAGTGATAAAATGCTTCAGGTAGTTAACAAGGAGCTTCTCATTTGACTAAGCTGTTGGGTTTGCACCTCCAGTTGAAGCTTTTAGAGCACCAGTCAACATGTGATTCTTGAAATGCGTTCTTGGAAATACCAGCATTGGAGGAAATGGTTACCAATGACATTTACAGCAACAGTCATTGTGACATGTATCCCTGTTTCACCTGAAGTCACAGTCTGCACCTGCTTGGTTCCCTTAGCACAGATAATTTTGAGACTGATATGAACAGTTGAATTACCAGTCTCGCCAAAATGACAAATTTCAATAACTCTGAAATTGGTTCAACATCAGTTCCTTTAAATTTTCAAAGAAATATTTTCTGATTTTCACAATTAAAAGTTGTAGATTGGTTGAAACTAGTAGCTTCAGGTGTTCTCAAGCACAAGACTCATGATGTTTCCTCAGTCCCCTGAGCCAGATATTACCAGCATATTCATTGTTTACCCAACTGTCTGGCATAACTACACCATTTTCTTTGCCATACGGAAAGACAAAGTTTACAAGCTTCCTTCTTTCTAAGACCATAATGCCATTTTGCATTCTGTTTGAAATACACACCGAGTTCCAAATTCCTGCATGGCACTACAAATTTTCTTAACTTTGTTTCTGTCTGTGTACTCAAAATGAGTAGTGTTTTCTTGTTCTTGAAACTACAACACATGACTGCCTAGCGCAGTTTTCAGAATTCCAAAATTACGTGCCACCGTCCTCACTTTTATTTTGTTTCTCTAACACACACTCTCATGGGGGAGAAATGTTGAAGCAGGTAGTAATGCTTTATATATTTGCTTATAGATGGCTGAGCAATGGCTAATGACTGGAATTAAAACGTGACCCAAAGTACAACACCTTACCCTCCATAAGGCAGTTGTGAGATTAATATCCTTCCCAATGCCTATGTGCCATTGCTGGTTGACTTTCAACTGCCCACTCTCCATGGATGACATAACGTGACGTAATACACTGCCATGGAATCACAATGAGTTAGGAATGATTCGTGCTGTAATCTGTGCCTAAATGTTTCTCTTTGTCTTTGCCATGTTGAATGTGATTTTTGAGTGTCAAGATCAAGGAATGTCTGGTTTTCCAAATTGGACGTGTTCCAGCTGGGGACGTGTGTTGTCTATAATCATAGTAGTAGCTTATGAAGTATGTGTACTTCATATTTTGCAGGTGAGAGTGTAGTTTCGCTTGTTACTTCAGGATTCTCAAAGCTGCATACAGGAATGCAGTTCATACACATTGTAATAGTCAACTGGCACAGACAAAGTGAAATGAAACCTGTGTCTTGAGAGAGAAATACATGTTTTGGTCCCATTATAGCATAGGGCGTATGTCCATGTATGACTGTTACTCTGATAAAGGTCGATTATTATATCTGTATTTTGAGGTTAGTGTTTTCTTGTGATTAGTACAGTTTGTCAGGCAGCATCATGAGTGCCATGTGATTTTAGGAGAGTGCAGTGTGTACAGTAACTGACAGGCGTGATGAGATTGCACAATGACATTTTGGGCAGGTTTCTCACTCCACATAGCTACTTGTTGGTTACTGTAGATCAGTCTTGCTTTGGTTTAGTGAGCTGAGGTGAACTCATGTATGCTGCACCTTCACACTCAGTTTTTTATTTGGCTTTAAAATGTGCTTATCTATCACTTTTTCACATAACTGATCACCATTAAGTTGTGTCCTGTTG
>BLKM01000758.1:1007184-1078823 GCA_013340265.1 Coptotermes formosanus | reverse complement strand
CCGGCCTGCACTGCAGGCCGGGACCGCAGAGAGTTCACAAACAACGCACTACAACAGCACATTCTCACTCAACTATAAAGTGCAACCTTAGTCTACTGCAGGGGTTAACCGAACTGCCATGTGAAGGGGAGGCAGCAGCGTTGTCGGTTCGTGCACAGCATTGCCAGTCTCATTACTTTTCTACCACACCTTGTATAACAGAAAATTAATCTTGACTTACGAACCTCATAGTGTAGGTTTCTTCGTAGAATTGTGATGCAGCTGAGTGCTTTAACTTCATTTATGAGACACTTTCTTCTTTATTTTCACAGGCAGCCTTCACTCGTAATATAAACTGCTGGTGCAGTCCTATGACCAGGGCTTCATCCACTGTTTGCTATTTCATTCAAACATGGCACATGGGGCACTGTAACCAAGTGAAGCCACTTGACTTTATAAGGAAATTGCAGTATCTGCTTCCTTCGGTGTTAAAATTTGAAACATAGATAATTAGTTTTCACAGCAGGAACATCATGTGGTATAACAGACACAGTCTGCAAGTTTTCATTGATACATTATGGGTTATATTCATGAGTGAAATTTTTACCATTGTCCATCATCACAGATTAAAAACTCAACATTTGGAGCCAGGACAGTGTAGTCTGTGTAGTGACTAGGCTACAGACGGGAGGATTTGGGGTTTGACTCCAGAGGGGGGTGGCAAGAAATTTTTCTCTTCTCCAGAATGTCTATACTGGCTGTAGGGTGCAGGCTGCGATGCATACCATGAGTTCCTTGCGCAGGGGTAAAGTGGCTGGGATGTGAGGCTGACCACTCACTGCCATGTAGTTCCAAGGTTAAGAATGAGTGGAGCTGTACCTTCACTCCCTTTGTATGCCTTCATGGCATGTACAGGGGCAACTGTACCTTTTTTTACCTTTTACATTTCTGGAACGCTGTCTTGTCTCAGTATTACCATCTGCAGTTCTGCTGTCTTCTTACATTTGATCTGAAGGTTGCTGGATAATCCCTGCAGGATTGACCATTTTCTGATCTGTTTGTCCAGTTGGCTACTTCTGCTGCAGAATGTAATCCTAACTGGCCTGTGGTGAATATATTCACTCGTAGTTCACTTGCTGCTTCTGAGCAGTGTCCCCTGGTCGTCTGCCACTCTGTGCTGTGTCCCTGTGTCATGGTGGACTCAATGAGTTATTCACAAAACTAAATATTGCAAATTTGTGCGATAGCAATATGTTTTCATAATAACAGGCCATTTCATCAATATCTTGTGTTTACATTAACCTCTATTACCATGGTCTTATACAATTACCTGTGACCTGGTTAAGTCGTACATCTACAGTGTGTACAGTTAACTATAAAAGACACCACTACAGAAGTGTGAATGGTCTCTTTTAAGTGGTTGGCATTTTCCTGTTCCTTTGTAGTCTAGTTTTAATTTGAAGTGTTTGGCTACGTGTAATCTGTCATCACAGTAGCTCAGACACCATCCTTGCCTACATACAGTACACACATATTGCCTCTCCAAATGCTACACAGTAAACGCTATATTCCTGCATGTTGTGAAGTGAGAAATATCTAGTGGAATTCAGTGTGTGTAAATATAATGTACAGTATGCATTTTGGAGAGGCTTTTAAAAGGGAGAGGTGTTTTATATATTTAGCCAAATGTGATAAAAGGACATTGTGTCCAGTAAATTTTGTTGGATGATTAGAAGTTATGGTCATATTAATTTGCTAATATTTTTGTTTCAGTGCTGGATTTCTCTCCTGGGTCGTCACCTATTAGCAGGACTCTTGCCCCAAGTAATATTAACAAAGTTATCAATAGGTGTGTGTATGCTTTTTGCTGATCATATTAAGTGTATTTAACCAACCATAATCAGAATCACGTAATATTTATTCACACATTATCCAGTCTGACCACAGGCTATTGTAAACAGTAATTTAGCCGTGAATTTATACTGAATATTAAAACATCAGGTCTTCAACTGAACTTGTGTCTTGCTTCGTAGTCATCGTATTGTCTCCACACAACTAAAATCAGTTTGTGATATAATGTTCGAGGCTGTGTTTAAAGAGTCACTGCTAGACATTCAGAGGCCTTTTCCAGTCCCTGGGCCAGCTATTTTTCATGGCATGTAACAAACCCCGTATGTTTTGATGTAGATGCATTTTAGCACTGTAATCACTATTTTAAAGCATTGTAAGGAACGAAGGAAACTTTCTTCCTCTTTGTTGGAGAGAACATAATCATTCAAAGCTTGAAAGTTTAATGCAAAATAGTAGTCTGTCTGTAAGCCTTCACCTTATAGAAGGCCTGGCTATGTTGTCAGTGCCCCCCCCCCCCCCAACCCCTTTTCGCAGTGGCGGCGGATAGAAGTTAGTGCTAAACATAATTCCCATCCCTTTGTCATGGCAGATTTTGAGCAGCATCTCAACACATTTCTTCATCTTGTCTGTCAGCGCCACAGAAGTGCAGTTTGCAGATGAACATGCGGTGTGTGTATATAGGATATTCAGATGTCTGTTGTGCTATATATATGATACCATGCTGAAGGGTTGATATATTGAAGAGGCTTTTTTGAGAATGCATTTTCCATTGTGTATGGATATTCTAGTTTTATCCTACAGATTTTACTGTCATTCCTGCTTATGGTCAGACAGAGTGTTAATGATGACTTACCACATTTACATACTGTCCAGATATAGAATGACCTTTACTGTCTAAATACGGTGTGACCTTGGCCATCTAAATGCGTAACCTTGAATGTTTAAATTCAGATGCTTACAAAATGAGAATGACAGAAAAATGTTTTCTTCACGTGACATTTATTGTAATAATATGAGGGTTGACCACAAAGTTTTGCAGCACTTTTTATACTTTAGTCAAAGTTAACAGGAGATGTGTGCAGTTTTTGTGTGGTTAAGTTTGATTGTGAGCAACATTGTTGATGCCATACGATATTCAGAAGTGCTGCTTGTTGGGTTTCATGAAGCCTAACCGACTATCACAAAACTATGTAGAAAGAGGTATTCAGATTTGCTCTCCCATTGCAAAGCTGCTGGTGAAAGCTTTTTGTCAGTGATTGTCACTGGGAATGAAATATGGGTCCATCACTTTGAACCACAGACAAGAAGACAGTCAGTGGAACGGCATCATCCAGTTTCGCATCAGAAGTTTCAAGGATACACCTTCAGCACGCAAAGTCATGGCCACTGTTTTTTGGGCTGCAGAAGGGGTGATTTTGGTGGACATGCCATGTGGCCAAACCATTAACTCAGATCTGTACATTAAAACTCAAGAAGCCTTGCAGAAGCTTTTCAGGAGAATATGACCTCACAAAAATGTTGCTAAAATCATCCTTCAATGTGACAAAGCACGACCACACAGAAGTCTGCAAACACAAGACGCAACCACAAAGCTTGGATGGACTGTTCTTCCCCACCCATCGTATAGCCCAGGTTTTGCTGTCTCAGATTTCCACCACTTTGGAGCCCTCTGAGATGCCATCCGTGGTAAAAGGTTTGAGAGTGATGACAAGGTTATTGAAGAAACGAAGAAGTGGTTGCAAATAGAGCATTCAAACTGGTATGAAAAGGGGAGAGATACTTGTTTCTTGCTGGCAGAAGACTATTGAAGTTGTTGGAGATTATGTACAAAAATGAGGTGTGTAATACATCCATCTAGTTATCCTATGAGTATGTTCAAAGAATTATGTAATAAATTACTGACTGACTGACTGACTGACTCCATAGAGCAGAGGCCTTCTTGAGAAGCTAACAGTTTCTCAGCTAGTCAAGAAATTCCGTGCATTTTATGGAACCCGGAGGTTCATTACTGCATTCATAAGAACCTACCACCTGTGTCTATCCTGAGCCAGCTCAATCCAGTCCATGCAGCCATCCCACGTCTTGAAGATCCATTTTAATATTATCCTCCCATCTACACCTGGGTCTCCCAAGTGGTTGCCTTCCCTCAGGTCTCCCCACCAAAATCCTGTATGCCTCTCTCTTTTCCCTGTACGTGCTACATGCCCCGCCAATCCCATTCCTATCAATTTTTATAATAAATTACTAGCAATAAAAAATTGTGTTGCAAAATTTTTGGGCAACCTTTGTATGATATTGTTGCAAAATGTTTGGGCAACCTTTGTATGATATTGTTGCAAAATGTTTGGTCAACCTTTGTATGATATTGTTGCAAAATTTTTGGGTGACCTTTGTATATTGTTGCAAAATTTTTGGGCAACCTTTGTATGATATTGTTGCAAAATGTTTGGGCAACCTTTGTATGATATTGTTGCAAAATTTTTGGGCAACCTTTGTATGATATTGTTGCACACTTGCACATTGCTGACCAGGTTGGCATAGTGGTTTCCCATCTTGTCCAACATTCAGAGGAATTTTATTTGGATATGAGCTGTTTGTTGGCTCTGCTGACATGATTTTATGTAATTTTCATCAGTACCTGTGATTGAATACTAGAACTTTACTTAAAGTACATGCTGACCATCCATTGTGCGTTTTTACAAATTGATATGGGATTGATACAGTGTCATTTTAACTGATCAACCGTTATTGGATGAATGAGATGGTGTCCCAATAAATGTACCCCCTTCTCACCCGAAAGTAAAAAAACTGCCCTGCAGTGGGCATTTAAATTGAGTATTGCTTTGGCAGGTAGCAGAAACATGATATTTAAAAGGCTGTTTGCTAAAGGTTAAACAAGTGCATATCGTCATAGTTATTGCATCAGCCAGCTTGACTTATTGCAGTCGGACGATCTGTGAGGGTAATGGTAAGACCTGATTGCAAAATGCTTGTTCTGATTTTGACAGCTTTCTCTTCCTGCTGCCCCAACATTTGCATTCTACAAGTGATCCTGAGGAGTCAGGATACGAGCAGTATGTGCAGGATGCAGACAGGCAGTATCAGACCTGCACTGCACGATGTGCCTGCTATGCCTGGCCAAGTGAAGCAACCTTTCCTGAGCCATCTGAGGGTGATGATTCAGGTAGCTCTGATTCGCGTCCTGAAGCTGACCATGGTCACCAGTTCTACGAAGGCCCATTTCTGCGGATGCTGTTCACCCGGCTTGTGCGCCTGCCATACCAGGTGAGGAGACTGTCCTGAATTATGTGGATAGACATAAATGGAACAGTTGAGGCTGGTCTCTTATCCTGCTTTCCTTTTATTATAAGGAAAAACAGGCTTATGATTGTGTGCGTGCATGCGCACACATACATGTGTGCGAGAATGTGTGAGCAACCTCCATACTTCCATCCATCCAAATAACCTTTGAATGAGCCTGTTGATGGATTTTACTGTAAGTTGGTTTAAATCTCATATGGTTTATTGAAAATCGAAAATCAGTAATATGATCTGATAGCACTCTTAGCTTTCTGCAGTGGGGGCACCCAAAAGCAGATTCTGTTACATCCAGTGCTGGTTGCCAGAGAAGACCAACAGCTGAACATGGACTCTGGTCAGTGGATGTAGGGCTGGTTTTCTTCACATTCTCATGCTTTGGCAGATGTGTGGAACTTTGAGATTATATGCAACGCATAAATAGTGACAGAAGATTTACTTAGTGAGTTCTTCGCAAAAACAAAATAGTGAAAATCTGTGCGACAGACATGTGAGTACTCTACACTGCTTCTTATTTTGTATTTGGAGATGCCTTTGAGGCTGAGCAGATTTGTGCTGCTACTGTATTCACATAACCTAATGGCACTGTAAACAAAATGTCCACCAGCCATTTCTGTAATTCATAAAAGATGTGAACTCCTAAACAAAGAGGTCAGTGTTGAGATTTTCTGCTCACAAAAAGGAGCAGTTCTACAGCAAAATGGTTGTTGAGCTGGCTTTTTTTAGAGCAGCAAAAAGAGACACGAAATGAAAATAATAATTTTTAAAAATACTAGACACCACAACAAAATTTCTGGTTGCCATGGTGACCTGATATACAGGTTATTTGTTGATCCTTGTGTTAAGGATGTCTTCACATTACTACCCCAGCAAAATGCAGGTTAATCCACAAGTCCTGTGTTATTAATGTAATTACCACGAGACAGCGAAATGTGACTGACTGTAGGTGGCTTTATGGGGTCTCACTAGAACCATATTTTTATTTGTCTGTTCACAAACGGTAAGAAGTTGACGCACGAAGGGGCTGAAGTGTTGTCTGCCTGCATGCTTCATCTGTGGTTGGTGTTTAGGATCTGTAGTAGAGTTATTTGAGTTCCATTTTGTTCTGTGTCTGTTATAACTCTGTACTTAACGTGAAGCTGGAATCTGATTTTATTGGTTTCTCAGAATTGGCTCCCAGTACAATAAATTAGTATATGGTTGAAATATTAGATCTCTTTAAGGTCTACAGTTTTTACTTTAAACGTTTTTTGGTGTGGTAACTATTGAACTAAATGCAAACAAATTGTCTGTTTGCGTTATGGCGTCTGTAGCGTTAATGAAGTAGACAAATCGAAAAATTGTGTATTAATACATCCCACTGAAATTTTTTTTTTTGCTTATCAGCCACGTTGTGACAAGGTTCAGATTGGATATTTCAGTGACTAGCTCTGTTTCCATCGTCAGGGTTGGTGTCAGAAAACCACCCGTATGCTATATTTTTCGGTTTATCATTTAGTGCCCCTGCTGCATTGGGCTGCGATCCTTCAGTAAGGTGACAGCAGTTTTGAGTAGTGAGGCATCCTACTTTCTCCCAGTTCCTTGTAGCTTAACATGTTTAACCTTTTAACATTGTCCATCCTGTGAATGCGTGTGTTGCGACAATATATATTAACACCTACACATGCAGAGTGTTAAAACACAATATGCAAACACTTTACATTAACCGCGACATGTTTCAGTGCACCAGTACACCATCTTCAGTGGGGGAGGGGGACGCATTTAGCACTTGAAACACACAAGCTGAATTTTTAATATGTTCATTAAAAAACATTATTAGTTGAACCACCACATGTTGATGCAGTATGCTGAAGTATGTCTTTTAAAAGTTTGTGCATTGAAGGTTATTGTTCACTAATAAGTAGCATGTTGTAAAATGCAGCATTGCAGATACGAGGATCATCTTTCACTTTTTGGCCTAGTATGGGCTTCGTCCTACAAAATATTACAAATACTATAAGAACGTAAAGTTTATGATTATGCCATGCTTGCAGACATTGTGTACAGGTTGGTGTTAATGTATATTGTAGTAATGTTTAACCTTATTTAAATAAAAATCTTCCCGTGATGTAATCAAAACAGGGTATTTGTTTATAGTGCACAGTGGATATCATTTGCTTCCAGTAGCCTCAATCTTTACAAGGCTGTGGAAGCCATAAATGCTCTAACATTTGTACTGTTAGAATATATAGGTGGTTTTCCACAAGGGTAGGGGATGATTTCATCAAAAGTCTGTGACATTTCATTAACAACTAAACAAATTCCATGGCACATTCAGTTAAACCTTGATACAGTGTCACTGTCTGTTTATTGCAGTTTGTGTGGTTTTATATTCAAGGTAATGGTAAATCATAATCGTGTATGATACGGAATTTCTTTTCACAGACTTTCATGGGTGCTGTGTGACGGAGACACACTGTCACCGTTTGACTGTAGTCGTAATTGAGTAGTTGGTACTTATGGAGCAGTTGACAAAATTCCGTATTACTGAACTGAAGATTCAGACTGTCACCACAAAAGCTGACCATTTGATTCAGGCCATTTCACATCCTCACAGTCTGTTTCACTCGGGTGTATTTTAACCTTTTAACAACCTACATTTGCATATGTGAACGTGTGAAAAAAACACCCATACAAATTAATTTTATATATTTAGGCAACAAGGAAATTTATAGCATTTTTAAGACCTGATGTGTAATTGCTGTTTTATTTTCCATCAAATGGTGTTTATTTTGTAATTTTATCTTTTTCTGTTCAAATGATACTTACATTTGTCATAAACCAAGTGCTAAAATCTAAATACCAGCTTGGTCATTTAAAGGCTAATATTGTGCTAAAATTTGTACTTGTGCTTCATAAGCCATCTCTCCTGTTTTCCAACTAAAATCTTGTGTATTTTTTGTAATTTCTTCCTACCATGCTACAGATCGCTTCTGTTGAATTATTTATTGTAAAGTATTAGACAGAGAGTATTGATTGTGAGGTTTGTTTCTCCTTATATGATTTTTACTTTTTTTACAGCCTTATGAAATCAACCTCCAGCTGACAGGACTCATTTCTCGCCTTGCCATGTTGCCTCACCCATATCTTCATGAGTACCTGTTAAATCCCTTACTGCCATTGCATAGTGAAGCCAACTCCTTGTTTTCCGTGCTTCAGCTGGTAGCACAGGAGTTGATGAGCCAGATCCCAACAATAAAAAACTACAAGCATCTGCTGTGTAGCACAAGACAGAAGTTGTTGGGTAGTGGAAGTTATGTGCAGTAAGTGTTACTCTGTATGCCTGCAGCTTCTACTAAGGTCTTGGGGCCTGTGTTTTTTGGGATGTGGTGCTACTTCACATGATAATCATTTCCCGGCATTTCAATACAATGTAATGGTCTCATTTTCAGGGATTGAAATGTCGAAGAAAACGTGTTCTTGGAATTTTTTGTTCTTCTTGGACATTTCTATCCTTGGATGTGAGATCACCGTGTTGTCTGAGATCACTGGGAAACTGGATTACCCAGTAACGTTTCATATGTCAAAAGAAACAAAACCTCAGCAACATCACTTTGATCATTTTTTTCTTAATTTCACAACAAAATGAGGGTACATGAATGACACAGTACTGTGAATTTGGCAGTGATACACAGTTCTTGTTCTTACCAGGGCTGTGGAGTTGGTACACAAAAGCTCCGACTCCGACTCCTCGATATTTAACACTTCTGACTCCAACTCCTCGATTTTTAAAACTCCGACTCCTTCATAAAAGCTCAATGTGTATTAATAATGGTAAACCTATAAGGCATTTCATCACCACCACGTGAATCATCAGGCTACTTTTTTGACTTATAACCCATATTTAAGCATAAGTCCAATGGTTACTGTAGCTATCAGGGCTCTGGATTTGGAGTATCTAGTTAAGATTTTTGACTGAGGTCAGAGTCGGAGTCGGAAAAAATGTACCGACTCCGACTCCACCTAAAATTTCTTTCCGACTCCAGCTCCAGCTAAAATTCCTTCAGACCCCCACTCCACAGTCCTAGTTTATACCATTTCACGTCTTTGTACCTGGAGTGATGTTTTGGTTTATTTGCTTAGAGAGGAAGACAGCAGTCTGCTTGAAAGCATGGTGGTGCTGGAAGAATTCTGTAAGGAGCTGGCAGCCATTGCCTTTGTCAAGTACCATCATTCATCCTGAAGGTGGCAGCACTTCCCTGACCATCTGCACCAATAGCATCTGGTCAACAAGGGAGGAAACTTCAGGATTTCAATCTGGAGAAATGAAAGGACATTCCAGAGATAACTAGTCAGTTGTTCCATGATAGTTTGGAGCCGTCATTTAAACAAGTTAAATTCTGACATGTTGCCTTTACAAGTACCAGCCATATATTCAGAATGAGGATGGCAGTGTAGTGAGTTTAACGACACAATACCTGTCTCTCTTCGAATGTTCCCTGTAAGCTGCACAGGTGTGTGGCCACACAGTAACTGAAGTGCTCCCGCACACACTGAATTGTTGTCGCACAGCTGGGATTTTTTAATTTTTGTTGTAAAAATTCTTACTATGCATATTACAAAAACTTCCAAAGTGCCGTGCAGTCATCAGGTCGTGTAAAAATTTTCTGCTCAGAGCAGTAGCAGGCCCACGCAGCTGTAAAAAATGTTACAGAGCACATTACCCTCATGTATCCTAGATTTTACATTTGGCCAGTAGTAGATGTGCTCGCTCACAGCATTCTTTGACCAGGAGAGGATATGGCAATCCTTTGATTGCACTTTCACCCAACTTCATATACAATCTGCCTGCAGCAGTACAATCCTGTGGCTCTCGTGAACCAGCAATATGTACAAAGGAGTGCTGGCGTAATATTCCCTGGTGAGTAGAAAACATGAGGGAAGTATTAACTCGGTTGCTAATTCTAGTCCTCTTAAATTAAGCAAAATCCATTACACAGTTTGAGCACTGTCAGGCTTCAACTGACTAACGTGAAACTTCCGTATAATTATCCTGTATTGGGGTTAGCCAGGTGAACAGTGCTAGGTGCAGGGGTGCACAAATCCTAGGTGCCAGGTGACCATGGCAACTAAATTTTGTATGGTGGCACCTAATGTTTGTGGGTCTTCACTGTGGAATGTGCTTCATAGCACCCTTCAGGTGCCTAAAATTTTTCAGTGATTCCTAAGAGTCTTGAGACATTTGTGCACCCCTGGAATAGGCTGCAGGCTAGATGGTCCAGGATTTGAATCCCGAGAGGGACAAGAGATTTTTCTTGTCTCTGGAATATCCAATATGGATTTGGTGCCCACCCACCACCATGTTCAGTGGGTTGTGGGGTTTTTCCTGGGGGTAATATGCCAGGGCATGAAGTTGACCACTCAACCTCCATTTAGTACTGAGGTTAAGAATGCATGAAGCTATGCATCCACTCTCTCCTGTATGCCTTCATGGCATGGATGTGGACAGCTTTACCTCCTTACCTTGTCAGTGAAACCAGAAACCACTGATGCAGTGTTTTCTCCATTAGTAACTTTTATTTGAAACAACCACAAGAAAAGTACTGAGTCGTTGGAAAGTATTTTGTAGAGAGATAAACTTTTCTGGATCTCTGTTTTGAAAGTAATTAAGTCCTCCATTGATACGTTGAGTCACAAATACATTTTCGATGATGCATAGTGACAACCCCACATTTTTAGCTGGAACCATGAAGTTTGTGCAAATGGATGCTGAATCTTCTATGTCAGGACTTCTTTCTTCATCCATCCATGAGGCAGCATCTTATTTGCCAGTTCCTCCACATTGTAACTACGGGAAATTTCATGTTCTTGTTTTGTATTTTTGTGTTTGCAAGCCGTGCGTTGCGGTTGGAACAACCTGGATTTTTAAAATCGAACTTCATGCTAATGTGAAAGTTGTGTCATGTTATTGCCACTGGTCTGATTTACCTGTTCCTTCCCTCCCCTCCATTAATGCTGAGAATTGTGTCAGTTACAGTTTTTATGGCTGGCACTGCTAGTTTTAAGACATATATGTCAAATGTATGGAAAGTTTGATAGCTGTAATATTTTTTTTTGTTGTTAATTATATGGAGAATTATAACAGTGATGAATGCACTTAGTTTTAAATCTTGATGTATAAACATATATTTTAATTACCTGTGCTTGGATCATCCAATGACATTGTTGAAGTCTGATTGTCATGTATCTTTAGCATGTTGCACAATTACAGTACTTAAGTTACGTCCAGTGTACTGCACAATATAACAATTACTTCTTGTGGATTTAACATTTGAGATCAGTATTATATTTTACTAAAATTAGGTATGTTGGGTTTTATTAGTATTAATCTTAAAAACAGTAATTGCTGACCTGAAAAGTGTCACTATCAGCATTGTAAATGCTGAGGTCTAGCACAGTAAAGCCCTCAGTGGAGTGCTGAACTTATGTGCAGGCTGTAACTGCATAGTTTTTAGGAACTTTCAGAGGTAATGGGGTCACTGGGGGGGTGCAATTTGAGTCAGGGAACATGTGGTCAGAAATGCCTCCATACTGAAATCAGAGTTGATACAGTAGCTGTGCAGCAGGCAACCTGAAAGCATTGACTTCTGAGATCAGCTGGTTTTTTTGTTTCATTTTTAGAACTTCTTATTAGTTGTGCATTGTGTATAGAATTTTTAATGGTATTATTTTCAGTTAATTAACAAGAAGTGTTCAGAGTGGTGGACATTGACATCATTGCAGGCATTACAGCAATGCAAAGGTGCCTGGGTGTATTCTGGACAGTTCACATGTTGCTAGAATGTGAGCTACCAGTGTTCTGTTTCCACAGGGGTCTCTCAAGGTGACCACAAAGTCACAGTACCAGTGTCAGTTTTGGTAGGAAGGAGACATTTCTGACCATGTTTCTGGTCTCCAGTTACCCCTCTACAACCTATGGAAGTTCGCAAGAAGTATTCAGTTATGCTCTGTCAAAGCCCTTGAACTCTT
Source organism: Coptotermes formosanus (assembly GCA_013340265.1). NCBI lineage: Eukaryota > Metazoa > Arthropoda > Insecta > Blattodea > Rhinotermitidae > Coptotermes > Coptotermes formosanus. The sequence goes on along the minus strand of BLKM01000758.1, from coordinate 1,066,667 downwards.
TGACCACTTTTGAAACTTAGAATTAGTAGAAGGCTTGCTTACATCACATCTTACCATGCACTTTGAACATTTAGTTTAGATATGTGTGTTCTTTGTTGACCATTGCAGTTTTTAGGAGAGACTGTCAAATAGAGTAATTTAACAGTCTTGTGGCTTCAGCTACTTTAGAAACTCAGGATTTGTGTGGCTTCTTTCTGGTATCTGTGCATGCTGTGTGTTGTGTCTGCAGTGGCACATGCACGACAGAGCTGTCAAAGCAGAGCATTTTTTTAATACTAATAGCATTACCCCAAGTTAAATATGGCTGCCAGCAGTTAGTGTTAGGCAGTTTAAAATCCAGTTCCCAGACAATAAAACTTACGAAGTTCATTTTTCTTTATATATCTAGTCAGCAGTACTGTTTCCTTCCTGTGTATATTTGTAAAGGATATAACCACATGTTCCAGTACATACAGGATGGTTTTGTTCAGTATTATGTTTTGTTGAAGTTAAGTATAAATATATTTTATTATTGTTGAGAGTTTGGTTAAGGAATATTTCAAGTACAGTACTAAGTTAAGTAAAAGAAACTTGTCCATTAATTCTGAAGTTTAGTTATGCTCAACAGTCCCCCCCCACAGCCCCGACAGCCCCCAGCACCACTTATCAGTTTCTCTTTTTTACCTGTGAAGAACGCTTTTGCTACAGAACAATGCTGTAGGCTTTGAAAAGTGAAGCTTGCAACACAGAATATTCTGCAATGAGTCACTATTGTCTGTTGATTATTAGAGGTGGTCTTAAAAAGGAGTCTTGTGTTTAAAGTTTCATTTTATAAATTTAGGGGAAGAGAAAGCTGCTAAGGTGCAAGAGTTGCAGCATTTTTCCAGTTTTGTAAGTTAAGACTGTTGGTAATGAGCATTCATATCTTTCAGTACAGCATAAATGCACCCCTGGAACATGCTTGTGTTTCCACATGGTGTAATATTTACACATTCATATTTCATGTATATACAGTTCCACACAGTCTTGCAGAAGAAAGTTTTGTGAGGTTTATGAAAATGAGTCCTGTTGTTACTATCTTATTATGACCAACTAAATGCATAATGTCAGTGTGTAATTTTATAGTTAAAACATTACATCTCCAACTTGTTTCAATCTTTCATAGATGATTATCAGGGAGACCACACATCACTCAGTAAGAATAAAAAAAGAAGTACACTAAAATTTCTATAATTATACTAGTACACTGTAGTAAGTCTTGGTATGTTGAAGAGCATACAGAAGGACTGTACCCACCATCATTCCATACACAAGCCGTTTCCAAGGTACTGAATAATCAAGAGTTCCATGTCACTGTATGGTTACATCTACTTTGTATGGGGTCATCTACAATCCACAATTGTACTTCTGTATACTGTTCAAGATACCAAGACGTACTGCAGTGTACTAGTATAGTTTTAGAAATTTTAGTGTACTTCATGTTTTATACTTACTGATTGAGGTATGGTCTCCATGATGGTGATCTATGAAAGATCAAAACATGTTGGAGATGTAATGTTTTAACTATAAAATTACACATTGACATCATGTTTTTGGTTGGTTATAATAAGATAATTTATCAAATAATGCATGGAGTGAATAATAATAATAATATTACAAAAAAGAACCCTGTAAAGTATGGAATAGTGTTGACATTAAATGAACGTGAAATTTTAATTTCAGTTTAATTATGCTGAGGAGGAGAGACGAGGTAGGTTTATGCTAATAGTCATGTGCCTTGCTGATTACTAATTTGTAGAATAAACTTGGTAGTACCCCAAAAAGGGATCAACGAGTGGCAAGAAAAATGTAATATGTAATTGTTCAGAGGAGGTACAATTAACTCTGTGCGTATGTATCACTCTGAAGGTTTATTTTGGACCTTGGCACTATCTGTAGCTGGACATTCTGGTTGATTAGTCATCCATCCAGGTGTCAGAGCTCCTGCATATGAGTTGTAAAGTATATTGATATAGGCAAAACAGTCTTGGCACTGTTCCCGAAACATACATTAGTATGTGCATCCGAAGCAGTTAAAATGTTAATCACTGCAGTGATAAAATTTAGTAGTGTCCATAGTTTGTTATGTGCTTTTGTAATATTACTTTGCTCCATGTTCCTCACTCCTGAGAATGTGAATTGGTAATTGAACTAGAAGGATTTGTGCTGCGGCACTTAAGAGTTGTTCTGTAACATTCTTCACAACACCAAACAGATTTATAGCAGGGTTGTTTTAGTAGGTGGATTTTCACGGTTAAGTTCCTCCCTTGAAATTCATTTTATCATAGTTTGATAGTCATAGTATTCTTTTTTGTGACAGTTTATGAAATGGAATCAAAATTGTTTTAAATTGCATTCTGGGCCCTTATTGTTCTGACCAACCCAAACTATACAGAATACAATGAATTACAAGCAGTGTACATTTTGAAATTTGTCAGATGATGGTACACAACAGTAGTGGAATAGGGACAAGTTTTCATAATACTCAGCTGCTTGCTTCTAATATCAGTTACGTCACGTTACAACGTACATAATAGAAATGCTATATACAAAAACTGTACCGATACTCAGGTCTTAAGAAACTCTTTTCATTATAATTTACACAGTATTTCAGATCACATCTGACCATACCTTGGAAGTTAGACTGCAATATAAATTATAAGTGTGTGATTTGTTTTCCACCAGTTTTATTGTACAGTTTCATAACGATGTTTCAGTGCATTCAAGCACCAGAAACAAAATCCATGCACTTGTCTGTCACATTTTCATATACTGTAAGCGTGAGTATTAAATAGAGGACCTGAAAAAGTGAACCAAAGAAGACTTCGTATTCTCTCCTCCCCACCTCCCAGTGCCATTAAATGTAAACAGTGACTCGTGTATGTCATTGACAGCAGTACAGAACAAAATAATACTGTTCCCAGTTAATTTGTATTGTGTCCTTTAAAGAGATGAAACATCAGAAGCAGAAAGGTATCCTGAATGTGTAACGCTAGTCTTTGTTCGGATATGAAAGCAGTGTTGTTAAGTAGCCTTGCTTTTCTATTATGTCTTCACTTGCAGTTAAGGCTGTAATCAGTTCTTCCAATGTGATGTATGTAATCACCATTCTGATTTGAATTGTAAGTAAATAGATGTTACTGGTACTTTTTATAGCTTGTGTTGTCATTTCTGTGATATTTACTTCAGTCAACAAATAACATGCTGATAAATAGAATATAGCACACCTCAACTATATCATTATTTAAAACACCTCATAACTGATTGTATGATTGTAAGAGATCAGGTAAGATCAGATATTCTGCTCTGCTTGTATCAGATGCTGGAGGGAAGATGGGAGTTTAATGGGTCAGTAAATCAGCTATTGTCAGGTTTCAGAGAAGCTTATGGGTCCGTTACGGGAGAAGTACTGTGGAGTATTCTGTTTGAACTGGCATACTGTTCAAACTGTTCAGGCTGATTAAAACATGTGGAAATTAAAGCCAAAGTAAAGTGTGTATAGGTAAAAACTTCGATAAACTGCCTCTTTGTAGGGGTCTGAAACAAGGAATTGCCTTTTTGCTATTGCTTCTGAACTTCTGCATGACATGAGGAATGCCCAAGAATATCTGGATGGACTAGTATTGAATGGGATAATTGACTTCTGATCTGTGCTACGTATGGTAATGGCCTGGCTGGAAAAATCAGGGGGAGACAGTGAAGCTCAATTGGACCCTAGAAAGGAGGTTGGTCAAGAAGTTAACACAGAGTAAACTACCAGTATTTAAATATTTTGTCACCAGAATGCAAGACAAAATACACAGCCAGCAAATCCCCTATTGAAGTTCACATACATGGAAAAGACAGTAACAAATCAAACTTTCATTCATCTCAAATGAAGAGCATATTAATTTGTGGGAATACAGGATAAGTGTCTGATCAGTCTACGATGTAACTATGCAGGATAGAATGTCTGATCAATCCATAATGTAATTATAGAGGACAGACTGTATGATCAGTCTGTAAGCAATTACACAGGATGGACTGTGTCATGTGGCCAAAATAATGGGTATGCAGATGGAATTTTTTTAAGGCAGTACATCCAATTCTTCCAACAATCAATTCCTTCAAATGTGAAAGTATAATTTTCTTGCACTGCCAGCACTGCAAAGAAAGCAGTCTAAAGTTCATGCTGAGGTCACATCAGTGAACATTATACTCTCATCTTCTTGGATATTTCTCACTAGTTCCTTGCCAATAATGTCCCTGTATTTCTCAGCTGGACATCCCTTGGGTTCAGCTACCTTCACTTTAATACTGTCTGCTGTAATGAGCTCTCCTGCAGATAAATGCCGTGCTGCCACGAGAGTTTTCCCAAGCTTTTTATAACATGGTTCCTCACTGGGCTGGAACTGCTTGATAGGAGATCCCAGTGCAGCTTCGACAGTGCGAACCTGATACACAAGGTCATGAAACTCAGCTGGGGTTAGGGAACAGACGTGGTCACTGCCCTTCCAAGATTTATCTAAACTGATGTGTCTCTCCAACACCTGTGAAGTGTAAATAGATCATATTAATATATTGTGCAAAGCTTGATTTACAGCTGACGTAAGACAGTACAGAACTGTAGACTAGGTAGTGTTACCATGTCCCCACATTTGTCTCAGCTTGTATATACACTGAGTGATACGGTCACTGTTTAATTGCTGCAGTCTCTGGTAGCTATGGCTGCTAGAATACAGGTAGTGTTTGTGTGCTTGTAAATGTATTCAGTTTGATGAAGAATATTCATGTACAGTGATTTTTTCATGTACATGTCATGGATAAAATGTCACCAAAAGTTTGAAAAAAGTATCTTTCATTGCCAAAATGGAAGCAAGCCCTAGAAAACTTCACAGTTGCTGAATCTTCGGAGTTGAGTGTCAAAAGCTTAGCTCACATTGCAAGAACACCTTAAGAGGGTTAAATCTGTACAGAAACACTCCTCCAGACAGGGCAGCAAGGAGCGAGTATTGCAGGTGGTTTCAAGAATCTGCAGCCAATGGGTTTCTTTATGCAGAATTCATTTTCTCAAATCAGGCTTGGTTTACATTAAGTAGGAATGTAAACCCTCAAAATATTTTGGTGTTTTAAAAACCCCCATGCAGTTTGTGAAGTTCTTTTGCATAACGTTAATGTCAGTCTGCAGTGGGTGCATGAAAAATCAGAGCGCTTGTGGTTTTTGAAGAAACAAGTTCGCGTCTTTCTGTTACGTGTGGTAAGTCTTACGCCATCTTAACTGAATCAGGGATATTAAAATTGTTTGGAGGTGTAGCAGCATAAATAAGGGAAATGAAATGTGAACACAAAATTTTGTTCTGGAGCCTCAGGGGAAAATGGCAGCTGGGAGATACAAATCAGAAAATATCAGAGTGCATCCATGGTGTTGAAATTGAATGCAGATGCACACAAAATTTTGTTCTGGAGCCTCAGGGGAAAATGGCAGCTGGGAGATACAAATCAGAAAATATCAGAGTGCAGCCATGGTGTTGAAATTGAATGCAGATGAGAAACAGGCCCACAGCTAGACCATGAACACAGTGGTTGCAATGCCTTCTAGTCTGGGTGCATGTATGTACATATTCTCTATTATACATACATATACTTTGTGTATATATATTTTGTTTGCAGAAACATGAAAAGCACCTTTGTCAGGACCACAAAATCAGCACTTAATTATGTAAGTGCAATCAACAGTTAATTACATAATGCACTCTATAACATTTGCACAAAACACTGCTTATAGCCAGCCTGCTTAGTACATTTTTGAAAATCAGTTGTTTCCAACCACGGTGGTTCAACAGAGGCAACGAACGGATGCAGAAGGGTGTGTCACATTCTTAGCAGGCTGATCACCGTGTTTGTTGTTTTTGATATTTTGCAAATTCCTATGCCTGCATCCAGATCTGTTGTGGGTGCATTACACCCATTTACACAGCCCTGGCCATAGCCCTGATGTGATGTTCCCACCTCCTGGTAGTGACCAAGTAACTGAGCACCAAGCACTACCAGCAAATGTCACTTAAGAGCATTCTCAAAACACTGCAGCTGTCTCAAACTTCATGTTGAGTACTGGTTGTTGTGTGTTACATGGTTTGATATACTATTGAAACAGTGTCTTTTCCTATATGAATCATATGTGAAATGTGTTTCCATTAGAGCATGCCTTCTCAACCTGCAGCTCGTAGGCAACATGTTGCCTGTGACACAGTGTTCTATTGGCTGCGGAGACATTTGAAATCAGAACACGTCTCTCAACCCTTTCATTTGCACAGCCAAGATAGAAAGCTGAAGCAGTTTTCAAAATGTATAAGCTGTTTATTTACGGAGACATGCATTGTTACTAATTCACTGTGTGAAAATGGGCTCAAAATAAGTGATGCCCTAACCTATGTTATGATTGTGTGTACTATAAATTTTTCCCATTATTAACATATTTTATTGCACATGATATAAAAAACATATAGGTAAAAGTATAACTAATTGTACACTTATTCATTCTTCATTCCATGTACTGAATTTCATGTTGCCCACATGCAGACCAAATTCTGCCAAAGTTGCCTGCACCATATAAATGGTTGAGCAGACCTGCATTAGAAAGTGTTGAAAATTTTGTCATGAATTTCCCATGATCACCATTCCAAGTACAACAGGCATCTATAAGCTTACAGCCAAATAAAAGGTCCTGGTTTATGGCCAGTATATTTGCCCAATCTTACCCCATGTGATATTTATTTATGGGGTAGTCTGAACAATGAAGTCTACAGAATGAATCCCCACATAAAAGAGCAGTTAAAGGAAAAGATATGAAGAGGAGTTTTGGAAGTTTATTAGAAAGAACTTTGACACATAAGTTGCAAACCTGCTGTAGAGATTTTGTATTCATGTGCATGTGGGTACATACCAGCAGTTTTAACATGTCTTACAATATAAGTACGTCTGTTTTATTGTTTTTTGGACCTATACTAGACTCTCAGTGGGAGAATCTTGTAGTGTCTGGCAGTGAGTCAATCCCTGCTGAAAGCTGGAATTTCAGCCCTTCTTGGACACAGTAATGAACAAGTGCATTCCTTAAACATACAAAATTTCATGACTGACTAGCTAACTATGAACTTTAAAGGAAGACCACTATGAGGTTAGGTTACTGCTGCACTTTCCCTCCTACAAATGTCCTTTCTTACCTGTGCTCCTATTGCCACTGCAGCCACAGATATAGCAATACCCAACTCATGACCAGAATAACCAATAGGAATATCAGGAAACTCTCCTTTGTATGTCTGTATTACACGGAGGTTAACGTCCTGTGCAGGGGTAGGGTATGCTGACACACAATGCAGCAAGCAGAATTGAGATTTTGCAGCTGTTAGTAGGCTGTATATGGAACGTACTGTATCCATGTTCTGCATACCNGCTGTATATAGAATGTACTGTATCCATGTTCTGCATACCTGTGGGAGAAGTTAGTAGGATCATGACCATTCATGACAAAGACGAGGCTTAATGGAGGAGCCGGTAAAAGTAAAAGGTAAAGTTGCCCTCCTGCATACCATGGAGGCATATGGGGCAATGGACATGTAGCTTCACCTGTGCTTAAATTTGGCATGAGATTTGGTGAGTACAGGAGGTAGTATAAATTAGAATTGTTAATGACACAGGCAAGCAGCAGTATCTCATGATGAAAGATTGGTGGATTTATCAATATTTTTTAAATAAGCCACTTGAATCTAATTATGTTTTAGATTGAGCTTTGTTTAACAAGCATATCAAATTACATCATGGAGTACAAAGTCCATGTATTGATGATCTACACCTAAAGTGAGACACTGATGCTCTATACACACACGCATGCATGCACGTGCGTGCTGACACACAAACTACACTTTTATTTAAAAATGTACGTTTTCAGTTTTCTTTCCTTCCTTCCTTCCTTCCTTCCTTCCTTCGTTCCTTCCTCCTGTTGCCCACTGAAGTATTCTGCACATCCTGTTAATGTGCAAGTTTTATTATTTTTCATCTGTGGAAAAAATCTTAACTTTTCTGAGATCAGTGTCAGAAGAAAAACTCATGTTAAAATCTTGTTTTTCATTCAGTTTCTTTTTGTTAATAATTTTTAAATTTACATTGTTTTTATTGCTGTATGTTCAGGACCAAAGAAATTTTCCTGCATATAATTTTCCACGCTTAATTCAGATTCCACGTTAAACCCCATTTTAATGTAACCAATGCAGATGTTGTAATGCATGAATTAGAAATTTGAATTGGAAAGGATGTTAAATGACTGCAGTCGTGTCTTGGCATATGCCTGGAGAAACCAAGGATAAATGCACCAGACAGAAGACTGGAACAAGTTTTGTCTTGAATGTAAGTATGGTATATTTGATCTGATAAGATTTAATGTAGGGTACAGTAGGGCAAGTACCACAGTGACCCTTGCATCTCAACTGTTTCCTATATTTTGTGTAACCCTTTTGCTTAAACTTTCAGCAACGCTGCACCTTGTACACAAGGTATTACCTTGCTGATGGAGGTGTCAGCAAAGTCACCTGGTTTCAAGAAATGACTGATGACCCAGGTGCCTAAACCTTAAATACTGCCAGTGCCTCATAGTCACAAAGAACATGTGAGGCTGTTTCAAGTGTCTGACTGCATCTATCACAATGGGGACTGTCTACCAGCCACAGTTTAAATACACGTCCTTTTATTGAAAGTGCCCTGTTAGCAGCTCCGTCATTATTCGTGGCTGGTTTCTGCTCAAGTTGAGTAAATCCTGATGTCTTTTATCAGAGGGTTTAATGTAACATTGGACATAAAGTTTTAAAAGATAATGTCTTTATTAATTGGTGTAATTTACATGAAATTATATCCACAAACTAAGATGCAGATCAGAAACTCCCTGATACATACATCAACCACATGTAAAATTGTGAGCTTTCAGGCTTTTGCAGTGGTGCATTTAACATTTTCATTTTCTAAGGCACAGTGACACATTGCTAGGTGATTTCCCTGGTCTCATATTCAAGGGTTGAAAAGTCTACAAGTTCTCAATACATGAAGATGAGACCAGCATACTCTCGCAAAATGTTTGGCATCAATCACCCAGCAATAAAATGTTATATCTCAGAAGAGAAAAGACTTCATAAATAAAATTATTGGTCTGTTAAAGTCACGTCACTCACCTGTAGATATAACTAGTGGTATTTTCTTTGTGGCTGCATGTTGCAGTAATGGGAAATTATTTGCATCACCAGAACCAATCTTCAAAAATGGTACTGCTAATGCACAAAGGGCATCGACTGAAACCTTAAATAAGTGCACACACCATATGAGAAAAGTGACAGATTAGGTGTACCTCTAATAGTATACTTTAATTTATTCCACTAGATGTGAAAAATGTTGCCACCTCTTGTTTATATGTTAAAGATCTTAAAACGTAAAAAAACGAAAGACCTGACATCAGTTATGCAGAGTGACATATGTCATGGAATTACCATAATAGTTCCAAATTGATATCCTGGAGTGTTCTAAAAGTTTCATTCAAAATGGTAGGATTTTCATGAGGTTTCAGGTTTTCACAGTGGTGTTGCTGATAATTCAGGACTTCTGAGATGTAATGCTGTGTCATTTGGGTGAGTGGTTTCTGAAATTTTGAGGGAAGATAGTGCCTTTGTTTTCAAAGGTCATGCTGTCCAAGATGACTCTTCTTCTGAAGAAACTGTACTTGACTTTAAATTCTCAAGCATGATGTAGAATAACATCACACTTTGAAACACAAAAACTTATATAATTTCATGATCTAATAATGCCACTCTTCTGAAGTTTAATCCTCATTACAAACACATAACTTGTTTGTCCCATAGAGATACCAAACTTTACACCCAAATAGAACAGCGACACTCCTCGTGGGCTACCCTGAGTATGGGAGACAGAAAGCGCTTCTGAAATGTTGGTAACTATTTACCAGTGTGATCTGGGGTATTTCCAGTGTTCCTTATGGCAATCTGGGATATGAGGCCTTGCTCAACAAGGAGGTCACGGAAACCTTGCATTCATTCCCTGAAGGGGTGGAGAAAACCTCCCCACAGTGACATTTAAATCTAGTATTGTGGCATAAGTTTTGCTGGGAACATCCCCTAAAACCATTATTTTGATACTTTACAAATGTAGTGTAAAGTGACAAATTTCACTTTTTCCAAAATGTATCTCTGAAACCATTATTTATAGTTTATACCATATCCATAGCTGAAGCAGTGAAGATGATTCCTATCTGAAATGCAAATTTCTGAAGTTCTTCAAACTGAGCATCTGAAAACTCAAGGTGTTGCTTATGCTCTCCATAGGTACTGCCCCAGGAATTGGGCCCAATATATGGCCGTTTGAGGGCCACAGAATTGAACTTCTCATGCAGACATGTCTTCTGGAACTTCACACAGTCTGCACCACTTTCCTAAAACAATTACAGAAATGGATTATGGTCTTCTGTGTAACACGTCCAATCCAAACATTCACCACCATATCTCATACACACAAGTTACATGTTCCCACTCTTCACAGTACAGCGAACAGTTGCTGAAACTTCTTTGGTTCACATGATGCTTTCAAACTACAGTATAACTCCAATTATCCAGATGCTTGTTTTCCAGATTGGCTTGGCCCTTCAGGTAACTTTGTCCAGAATTCTACAAAACTAATTTGCCTTGAAATTACCAGTTATTGGATTGATACACCCTTGACTTCATCAAGTATATATGTAAGTCAAACATTTTCTTACATCTTTTTTATGGCTTAAATTTTTCCCCCCAGTTGTCAAATACGTATAAGGAATTATATATTAAAGTTTTATTTGTATGCAAATAAATATGTAGCCTAAAAATAGCCATCTGTAGAAATATTTTTCCACTTTAAACTGCCAATGTAGGCTATTTTCAAAGAAAAATCCAGTTATCCAGATTTTCTGCATATCCGGACAGCTTGTGGTCCCAATTAATCCGGATAATTGGAGTTATACTGTACTTACTTTTATTATTCTACCATGACATGAATGAACACATGCAGTACTGAAATCCAAACAGATATTTTTGTCATATTGTGACACACTGTTGTATTTTTTATTCAACACTTTGTACATGATGATAGGTTAGCCAAATTTAGTACATTTTATATAAAAATTTAGCTTGCTAATTAACATCATGGAGAAGAGTCCTTCTTGGTGAGCTGATACATTCTCCACTAGTCATAAAATTCTCCCTATTTTATTCAACCTGAAGATTCATTACCATTTTCACAAGAGCCTCCCAGCTACGACCAGGTCTTTCAAGCTGTTTTCTTTCCTCTAGTTATATTTTGTACTGCAGACACAAGTAATAGATTGATTCTGTGACATGCTTAGTTGTACATGATGCTAAAGAGATTCAAGAACATGCTCATACAATCACAGAGTCATTCTTCAAACATTTTCACACGCTTCCAATGGCCATAAAGTGACAGATATCAAAACTTCATATCAGAAAAACATAAACACTCTACAGCAACTTCTGAATAATAATCAAAAGCTATTGATGTTCAGAAGTGTAGTGTGCGCTGAACTTGCAAGAGAAGCACATTCAATTACCTGATGTAGAAGGGTGCATGCAAGGGGAGGGGGCTGCCAGGCTGCAGCCACCCCAAGCACCCCAAAATTGAAATTTAAACACAGAGATTTTGTAGGAATTATGATATCAAAAGTTTTGTGATTTCCCTGTCAGCCGAAACTGGCCACTGAAATTGGCTGATGACTAGTACATTAGAATTTTGAAAAATAAATTAATAAAATTTAAAAAAAACGAGAAGTCAGGACACTGTGATTGAGTCATGGAACATATATTAACATTCATATGTTTATAAACATGGAACATGTATAAACATTCATATGTTTATAAATGCAGTTGCAGACAGTGTTATGTTGCTCAGCTGGTGTGTTCAACCACACTACATCCCGACACATCTGGCCTGATACACAGGATATCCCACAGCATACACACCTAGAATTACATGCCTTAAGGACACCAGGCTGAAAATCAGCAACATAACACCAAGGCAGCCCAAGGATTTTACAGAAGTTTTTAACATTCTTAACTGTTTTACCATTTTATAATTTAATGTACATCTTATGCAATTTGCAATAATACCCCTCCTGATGATGGCATAGCTATTTGCCAAAACATGTTGGGGAACTAAAAGACAAAGGTTTATAAATAAACAATAACATTGTGCATAAGTTGGATCTCTTTTACTGTAAGAAATGATAAATTGTCCTCCTGTTAGGGACTGTGATTTGTCAGTGAGAAGAATGTTTAGGAATGCTACTCACCTACACTGCGTATTAACAGATTGGTATTTTGAGTAAAACATAGCTGACTGATATAATTCCTACCTTTGCTGCCCTTATTAATGATTTAGCTACGTCCATGTCACCTTGGTGATTCTGTCCAACTTCGGCAATTATGAAACATGGATGTGATCTTCCAACCCATTTACCAGGAGCCAATTCAATCTCCTTTGCCATTGGTGACAACAGACACTTCCTATCCCTGATCTACAGTGTTACCTATAATTTCATAACAGCAGGAACATTATACATGGTTCTAAGGGCCACATTTTTAAAAATGCACTCTTAGGAACACTGGTCCTCTTTGAATACGTATTGGGTTTTCCAGACAGTCGTTTGATGAAGCAAATTTGTTGATTATGGATCAGCGGTTCTCAGCAGCAGCAACTGATCTCCTACCACAGTATGCACTAAAAAGAACTCAGTCCATTCAAGGCATTTAATTATAAGAGGAATTAAGGGAGGGGTGAAGAGAATTACACAATATGGAACTTTTATTTGTAGTCAGCCACCACTGTTAGGGAATGCAAAAATCTAATAGAGATTGTGTAGGACGGTAAACAAAGGTTATGATAGAATGAATATTTAGTCTAGATCCGAGAATCCGTGTAGCAGTAGAACAACAGGTGTTCGATGCAAATGCACTACTCTGTCACCCTTAGTAATCTACTGAAGAGGAAATGAACTTGACATAAACGGAAAAATCTGTAAGCGTATATTTTATTAATTGTGATTAATACACCAATATTTTGCATTAAGGAAATAGCTGTCTTCAGGGAGAACGGTAGCTGACGCCCGTCCACACGACTATAGCCATTAGTGCAAGTATTTGCCTTCTTTCGCGATTCTCGCAGACGTAATTTATTATCGTTCTTAGTTTACTTAATAACACTATCAACTCCTTTGGTTATATACCTAGCTGCAAACGATAACGATAATCAGTTATGTTACACTGGAAAGGATATGGAACAAAAAGCTCGTGGCTTAATTTCAGGAGTTATGACGGCATTCGCCAGTAGCATAAGAAAATCACGAAAAATCTGTATAAATAGCACGCAGTAATGTGTTCAAGTCTTTTTCACGTGGGAGTGGGAACACCATTAGTTTCGACATTTCCCATTTTTACGGCGCTTTCTGCACCACGGATCGGACCACCGACTAATCACTTTCTACTTAACAGACAATTCTCACGAATGTACAAGGGCCAATTTCAACGACGGGAACTTTTGTATTCGATATTCTTTGCGCCTCTGCAACAAATAACCAATCATATTAGTTGTTTGGCTACCGTCACTTTGCAACAGCAACATAACCAACATACATGTTGTACAGGACATACGGACCATACTACAATGTTATTAATTGGTGCTCAGTCTTCTGATAACAATATAGGGTACTTAAAACGATATAACAGATTATATGTGCTTGTAAATACATTTCACGAACACGTTATTTCATGATAGTTATATATCAATTCCGACCGTAAGGGAACATTACGCAGAGCGTCCTTCTTTGATGTTGGCATACTTGACTATTGAATCGCTTCCTGTAAATTCAAAATACGGCGCTTGAGAAAGCGGTTGCAAGTACTTCCAATATTTACAGTGTGATTTTCATTGCGACGGTCCGTGACCAATTTTTAAATGCTGAAGCAGGTAAGTTTGCCTAGATGTAATGATTAACAAAGACACTTACATTAATTTGTATTGGCATTATAATAATATATGGCGCTATAAACCCACTTTTCCCTCCATTATGGGTTGTGTTCAGCGTTTGTGAACGTGAGAGGCGTGCCGTACGGAAAAGAGCAGCGTACTCTGACTTGTGAAGCTTACTGGGCATTTATATGTTGGCATAGGAAGAAGTATTGCATATAAATGTCGGATATACGCCATCAGGCTTATGCCACCTTAACCCCTCGTACATTTTATGGCAAAATCAAATGTGGGAAATCCTGTGACGTTCAGGCGGATGAGAAACAGAAGTGCAAAAATATCAGGCAAGAGCCGAAATTTCAGAAATGGCCACGTAGTTTGGATCCAGTAGCAACATGGAAGGTATTCAGAAAACAGCAAGATGCCTTAGATTATGCGCGAATAAGGAAGAATGGCTTGATGACATTTGCGTTTCAGGATAAGTTTGGGTGCCGTATGTTTCTGGTTGCTCATCCCACTGTGTTTTGGTTCTACGACACAAAAAGAAGTTGTCAAGACAGATGTTCATATGAAATTATTTTAGAATATGCTGTCTGTAAACTTTACTTTGATTTGGAATTCAGTAGGAAATATAATCATCAGCATGATGGGAGTAGAATGGTGGAGACATTCATAAAATTAGTATCATTTCATCTAAAAAGAGAATGGGGTATAACTGCAAACAGACATCATGTGATAGACTTAGATTCAAGCACAGAAAATAAATTTAGTCGACATTTGATCTTCATGTTGCCAAACGTTATCTTTCAGGACAACTATAATATAGGGAATTTCGTGAAGGACATGTGTAATGAACTTCGAATTTATATTAACCAGCACTCCAAGCAGAAAGAAGGTAGACCTCAGGGCAGTGATTTTTATAGTGATATAGACAAGTCACATGTTTTTGAGTTACTTGTTGTGGATAATAATGGTACAAAGAGGTTGTTCTGTGATGAAAGTGTCTACACTAAAAACAGACATTTTCGTGTGTACATGTCCACCAAGCTAAATAAGAATGCTCCACTGATTGTTAGTAAAGAAAATCAGTACAGACGTGAGAAAATATGTGGAAATAATTACAGCCAAGACTTGCAGTTATTTCTTGACTCACTTATAACCTACGTTCCAGTTGACGAACATGATTTAAGAGTTCTTAAATACGGACATTGTGGCAGCCAAGAATTATGTGTAGCTCACCGTCCCTCCAGAGTACCTTCTGAAGGTTTAATGTCTAGATCCAATGTCAAATCTCCATACCCTGAGGTGGATGAATTTGTGACTAACATAATTTATCCAGGACGCATACGGCAGTGGTTATATTTTAGCAGTGGGAATCATATTGTCTATGATATCGCTGGTTATCGCTATTGTGGAAATATAGGTCGTCAGCATCGTAGCAATAACATAAAGTATGTGGTGAACCTTACAAATTATACATATTACCAAAAGTGTTATGACCCAGAGTGCGCACATTATCGTTCTGAACAGTGCAAATTGCCACCAGAACTCATATTTTTTCTTGAAGATGACAGTTTTCTTCATACCACACAAGATAACTCAAAATTTTCAACAACATCTGGTTATTTTGGGATGTTGGAAGAAGACTTTGTACAATTAATAGAAGCTGTAGAAAGTAGTGAGAATGACTGTCATGATATTTTGCATCTAGGGGACACTCCTTCAATACCATCAGGTTTTCCTGACTACGGACTGTCAGATCATGATGCGTCATCAGTGCTGGATAGCATAGCCAGTTCTGTATAAAATATCAGCGCTGAAGTTGGCCTGAGCAAGGATCGCATTGACAAGATTGTATTGTGTTGCATGTGTCATTTTGCAGTGACCATGTCTGTTACTGGGAAGTACATACACAGTGAAGGTGAGAACTCTACAGCAGTCATGACAGAACACAAATCTAAACTGTATGCACCTGGGGGTATTATACAGGCTTCAAGGCACCACCAACACCGAACTGTCCTACAGGACCTCAGTCTGAACACAGGTCTACCTCCTGTTCATCATGAGAAGGTAATGTTGCTCATTTTTGTCTGTTTCAAATGCGATATTAACATGGTTAAAAGAATTACTTAATTTTGGTGTTTATGTAATACAGCAGACAGGGCTGTGGAGTCGGTACACAAAACCTCCAACTGCGATTCCTCACTTTTTAAATCTCTGACTCCTTCAAAAAGCTCAATCTGTATTAATAATGGTAAATCTACTAAAATGGTATCATAAGACGTTTCATCACTACCATGTGAATCATCAGGCTACTTTTTAGACTTATAACCTATATGTAAGTACAAGTCTAATGGTTATTGTAGCTAGTACCTATTTAAGATTCTATATTGAGAGTGGAGTCAGAGTTGGTACATTTTTACTGACTCTTTGACTCCACCAAAATTCTTTCTGAATCTGACTCCTTCATAAAAGCTCAGTATGTATTAATAATGGTAAATCTACTAAAATGTTAAATGGTATCATAAGACATTTCATCACTACCATAGGAATCATCAGGCTCCTTTTTAGACTTATAACCTATACTTAAGTATAAGTCTAATGGTTATTGCAGCTAGTATCTATTTTTATGTCAGAGTCGGAACACATTTACCAACTCTTGACTCCACCAAAATTCCTTCCGACTCTGACTCCACAGCCCTGGCAGCAGTACATCTGAGCACATGGCTGTCATGACAAACGAACTCAGTCAGCCAGTCAGTCAGGGTATGTTGAACCCTTCATAAAATATTCATATAGATCATGGGTCTCCAACCTGATGCAGCCCATGGCCACATTTGTAAATTATTTATGTATCATAAAAATTACACAATAATTTAAGCACTTAGGTATATGACTTATTTTTTTTTTATGTGCAGCCCATGAACAAGCTCATGATAACAGGAGGGGCCCTCTGCCATATAAAGGTTCGACACCCATGATTTAGATGTACATAACTTCGAAGTACACTTTTTATAAAACTGCAAAACATAATTATCGTGCATCAGCCCTTCCACTTTCAAATGTTATGTGACCCCCAAGTTAAAAATACTGCTACAGACGTCATGAAATATTCAGTGGGAATGAGGAAACTAGGATATGGAATCTTAGGTACAAAACACATAATGGTGTTTTGTTTGTGATCGGAGCTGCAGTAAGAGTGGCTGAAAACGGGTCACCACTGCTGGAAATTCAAATCTGTTACATGAAGAATTTGGAGATGTATGTATAGATGTTCTGATGTTTTGTTGCACCCAAGGTCTCTATGGTAATAGGCAGGCAGTTGCAGAAAGTGACAGCTTAACTATGTGCCCACTGTTCTGACATGGACACAGAGTGATCATGTGCATAAATAATTTTCTCCTGTACAGCTTTGCTGTATTTTATGCATATATTCATACTGTGTGAACTGCATGAAATGCATTCAAAATTGCCTTCAGTAGTTCTTCACCAAGAGAAAAAAATGATAACCCATGCATTGTCTGCTGTCCACATACAGGCTGCATGTTTTAGAGTGAGTAGACATGAACTGCACGGGCAGTTTGGTAGCAGAACATTGCAAGGCTGTGGAGCTGGAGTTGGTAAAAATGTGCCAACTCCGATTCCGACCTCAATATAAAATCTTAAATAGATACTAGCTACAATATCCATTAGACGTATACTTAAATACAGGTTGTAAGTCACAAAAGTAGCCTGATGATTCACATGGTGGTGGTGAAATGTCTTAAGGTACTATTTACCATTTTAGTAGGTTTACCATCATTAATATGTATTGAGCTTTCAGGAAGGAGTTGGAGTCGGGAATTTAAAAATTGAGGAGTTGGAGTCGGAGGTTTTGTGTACCAGCTCCACAGCCTTGGAACATTGAATGCTATCAGTAGAGTGTGACTTAAAACACAGGGGGTCTGGCAACTTTTTATCGATATTTTGGGTCAATCTCACTCCATGGCACTGCCCTTTATGTAACTGTGTGGTATCACATGACAATGCAGCTGGTGAAATCTTCAAATCTGTCTTTGGCAGAAGAAATGGAAGGTATGACACTGCCAGTATCATATCTTACCCACCATTGAATTTTAGCATCTGGGTTCGTATTTTCACGACTTTTCTATTCAGACAATTCAATATAAATCAATTGGCTTTATTTCCAAAAAAAATTTCACTTTAACACCTATATTTTTTCTTTTTCTTGTAAAGTGTAATACACGAAGTTTGAATTCTGTGTTGATTATAGAAGTTACTATGTTGCCATTCATGATGTAATGTCCATGACTGTTAGTTAGTCATCAAATGAATGTGGCTCAGGCATAATCGTATGAATGATGTGCACTGTACATGCACCAACTGGTGGTCAAGTGACCTTCATTCATCTGTTGCAGGGGAAGACATCCTATTAAACTTAACATAATCAGTATGTAAGTTGGTGGGGTTTCTTATTAAAAATTTGCAGTATATGGCTCAAATAATGATACTGAGACAACTGTACAGAACTGAAATATTAGGTCATGTTTGCAGATCCTGGAATCAAAAAATTTTTATTTCACTTTTACTTATGTAAGTCAGGTCCTATATCTTCACATAAGCATACTCTTGAAAAAAGAAGCCATGGGCTCCTCCTTCCTATCCCTAATAAACAGGAGGTCATTGCTTATTTGGAAGCAAAGTAACAACAAAAATTCATTCTACAACCTGCCATAAAGCCATAGAGGAAATGTAGAATTATTGTTCTACCCTTTCTTTAACCTCAGCGCTAGATGGGGTGCTTTCCTCCTGGGACTGAACAGGTAGCCATTGTATATGCAGAAATACAGTCGTTCCATAATTCAGACTCCCACCCTATTGCAACTTTCCCATAGAGCAAATTTACTGCAACCCTTCTTGCGGCAGAAAATTATTAACTTTTTCAGCACTGTTGCTTTGCAACAGACAGACAAACAAACGGCATTATTGCATGCACTTTGTAAAAGTACCTGTGTGTATTTTGATCAATGGGAAGAAAGTTCTGCAGTCCACTCTTCACCATGTCTTTCAGACTTGTCAGTAACAATGAAATGTTATAACTAAATTTTCACCACTAGAAGCCAAAAAACTACTTCAGCTCAGAAAAGCACTGAATTATCATATAATAATATGGATATATTAAAAAGTAATTTCTTAGAATTCTTGTTAGCCATGAGGATTCTAATCTAATTTCTCCCCAAACTTCAGTTTAAATATTCAGATCTGAGAAATACCGATGTTAAATATTTATTGTTCCCCGCCTCATAATACTTCAGGCTGCATAATAATTGCTATTTGCCCTAGTGTGTTTGGAATGTTGTGTTTTCATCACACCTATTTAAGGATCAGTTTACTTCCATGATTCAATTTCCAGTACAGAATAACAGTATGTGATTTTATGACCAAATTAAAATTGGCAACTTACTTCTTGGATAATTTTGTACATGTATATTACATGAACTGGATGCACTTTACTGGCTACTGTTACATGAGCACAACACTGATCTTGTGAAAGGCACATTTTTAACCATGACTGTGTAACAGAATAGCTGTTATTATGGCATGTGGCAATGGGTTCGGGGATCCATCCACCTTCATAACCAATGGATATAGGAGTCTCTTTACTAGAAGCATGACAGTGATTATTCACCTCTCTCTGGTGTCCAGGTTGAAAGACTTTTTGGAACTATACTTTCACTGGCTACATCTTAAAGGCATAGCAGTTACGCAGACACAGAACTTTTACCTCTACCTAACATGCAATTACTGCTGAGAATGAAGTACTACCCTTCCATTTATTTGAGGCCCACTTACCACCATTTGCGTAACTGGCAATAGTGTGACATATGAGCAGTAACGAATATTTTTAAATCTTAAGATTAACCAAGTACCAATCAACGGTGTGTAGCATGCCACGACGAAGACCTAACACCGGGGACGACGCCTGAAATGACGCAGGATTCGAGTCTTGTGCTATATAACGCCGTGTCGATTGGTAAATACTTGACATTTCGGAGGAGCTTGCAGCCTCCAACTGCAGAGTCTATGCAGTCAAGTTTACGAGTCGACACGGCGTGTATCTACACCGCTTTAACCACCTCAAACGTTTTTGATCCGCCGGCTAGGAAACTGACAACATCGTTAAATAAAACACTAAAACGCCATTCAAATCCCCACAAATTTCCCTCTTAATATATCATGTACAACTGTAAGTTGTTTCTGAATTAATCACTGCTAACCCTACAGCCCATCAACATTACGTATCCAAAAACATAACCGCACTAACGTACAATGCCCTGCAATCAGTTTTGAGATGGCTCTGTCTACCGGTTCGAGTTGCGGCATCACTGACAAGTTTTTTACTGCGGTTCAGTTCAGTTCAGTTCACTTCGTTTCCACGCATGCACGTTGTAAGTATGGCGTGCGTGTTCGTTCTGTGATGACATGGCGGCGATATGTTACGTATTTTTCAGTGGCGTTGCGTTTAAAATATATTGCTTATCTGCTCCTTCGTCTTGTCAATACAACGATCCAGTTTTGAAACTGTTATAGATTCATTTGTGATCGGCAGAAGAAGTGACTTAACACTGGCTGAATGTAAGTAACACTGTTGGAAAAGCTCTTGGCTTAATGTTTCGTGATATTTTATAGATGTCTTTGTAGCACTTTCATTCTCCTTAACAACGTGATGTAGTTTTGCTGTTAACATTGTATTCTGTTTGTAAAAATTTGATTGTGCCTAGACAGTTTGCCGTGAAAGAATTTAATGAAGATTAGTGAAACAGGTGTTCTTGGTCCGTTACCTACTTACTAGGCGAGTGACATACTTAGTGTGGATCGTAACGATTTGCGGTATTAAAGATAGTTACATTGGATTATTTTCATCTTATAAGCGTGGTATTATGGAAGGTAATGCTGAAAGCTTGAGGCGCCCTGTGGTCATTTTAGAAATCTTGTGTGTTGGCTGTGGCTGTCGATGTTTTTACGGTATTTTAGGAATATTTATGGTGAGTTTTAGGTATAGTGAGATAGTGTTGTACAGATTATATTAGGTAGTGTAACACTATCTTTCCTCTGGTACTGAAGGTGAAAGGCAGTGAAAAACTGAAAATTTAGATGTTGCACAAACTGGTCACTGCATCAAAAAAGTCATAAAGTGGATTTGCCAATGCAAAGGCACTGCTTCATGTTTATGTTCATCACTGGACTCCATTAATGTTCCCATGGTGAGTGGCGGACCATATTTTTGGATGCCCTTTGTGTGTGGAAATTCTTCCATCAGGACATCACAAGTTGCAATCTGACTCCCTGAGATTGCAATGAAATTCTGTGAGATAATTCTGCAGGGAGATGCAGTGCCATGCTAAATCTTAATAGACTTAAGTGTGAGTGTAATATTTTGTTTTCGTTGTTTGACAGATTTGAATTTCTATGCTATATCAAGGTGTGACATGCTTACATTCTTCTAACTTGCCCCTAATTGAGGTAATAGCTGATGTTAGCCTCAAAATATTGGCTTAGCTGTACAATTAGTACTGTGTTTAGAGAAGTGAACTTCGTGCCATCGGACTTGATTTACGTTTCTTGAAAATTCCATTTAAAAATGGACATATATTTCGTGCAAACATTTATGTTGTAACATATAACCAAACTCTGGGATTAATTGGCGCACATTTTCATAGCCATGCATGTTTCATATTTGATGTGTGCAGCAATAAGCAACCAAGGATACTGAAAGAAAAGTATATTGGGTGAAATTACATGGCACATGTTTTTATAAGGAAGTAAAAGGGGCAACGAACTGTGTTTGGTGTAACAGTCAAACCAGTGTCTAAAAAGGTGGTGAACTGTTCGTATCAGTTCTAGCTACTCATTCCTTCATTTCGGCCATCTTTTGTGTATACAATACACCAGTTCAAGCATATTTATGAACATTCTTTAATTTTTCTGATGTTAATTTCCACCACTGGGCCTTACCTGATACGATTTAATTGTGCCTTGGAAATTTTGATCTTGACTGTGGGAAAATTTCGGTGTATTATGGCCATGAATTCTTACAGTAGCATTTCTGAACAGGTATTGGCTATTTCACTCAAGGTGTCTCATAGGAAGTCATGTGATGTCAGTTCAAAACACTGAAGTATATAATTTTTGAACTTGCGGTCTTATCATTGGAGTATGGTGTGTGGGCTGCCACAGATTAGCAGTGAATTTGTGCAAAATGTCAGTTTTCTATTTTAAAATATTTTTGAAGTGCAGATTTAAAGTAATTTTTAACTCAGATAATGGCAAATTTTCTTGCAGTTCCTCTTGTATGTAATGTAGAGAGGTGGACTTGCACCTGTTTCGTACCTTTTGAAGTGATGTGTCATGCCACTGCATTAGTGTAAACATTTGGACAGTTCAACCTTTACCTTTGGATACTGCTGTGTGGATAATTAGTTTGTTTCATTTGACTTAAGTTTACACAGATGTAAATTTTTTATTTGTGAGCTGTTTGTCCTTGCTATATTGCAGATGCTAAATGTCTCTCTTCTGTGGTGTATGCCTGCTGCTTTCATTGTCATAAATTTTCCAAACAAGCTCTACAGTATCATGTTTCAGCACCTTGCCAAGTTTTGGATATAAGTAGATATGTCCTTTGATTTTACAAGTTTCTTGACTTCTCTTAATGTGCAGTCTGATGCTCCAGATTCACTTTATTTTTCATTGTCGTGATGTGTGGTTAAATTGTTAAAATTTGTACCTGTTCAGTTCTCTGGGTACTGGTTTTAAATTTGTCTTTGAACTGTGCTGTGATTTATGAATCAGCATTAGAAAGTGGCTATTTTCCACTTTCAATGACTGATGTGTGTAACATTTTTTTCTTTACTAAACAGGTGATTGAATCTTTATCATAAGATACTTTTTTCTTGCAGTGTTTTCTACCACCACCACCACCTGAATCTTTATCATAGGATCCTTTTTTCTTGCAGTGTTTTCTTCCACCACCAACTCCTCTTACTCCTCCTCCTCTTCTTCCACTTCCTTTTCCAGTTATTCCCCTGTATCCTGTGGGCCCCTGTTCAGTACAGGTTGTGTCCCATTTAACGTGGAACCTGCTAGTGGAAGCTATGCAAAAGACCTATTCTGTGTAATGGAACTTACCACATACTAAAATGGGCAGTAGAAGTAACTGCCTTCAACTTCCAGGCATTCTTGATACCTGATGAACATAGTGTTAATTCTGCATTCTTGTCTAGAAATTTCTGATAATACATGCTAGATTATTTCTTTATGGTTATCCTGTTGTGTGAATTATTGTTATAGACACACACTCTTTGAAACTTCTCCACAGATAATGGTGACATAGTGGTAGATTGGGTGAATGCAAGGCCATGAAGGATGACAGTTTGTTTCCCAAAAATGTTACGTTAGTCACCCATTAAATTATTTGCTGTATGTGTAGTCGCTACATTTTGCTGTAAACATCTGTATATATTCATTGCTTGAATTTTCAAAAATTTGTTCAACGTGTCTTTCTGAATTTGTCTTAAAAGAAGAGGGGTTAGGTTATTCTTTTTGCTCTGCCAGCACACCATACTCCAACTTTAGTGTCATGTAATGGTATCTTGTATGTTGGTCTGGGATCATATACTAACCAGTGTAAATTATTTAGAGTTTTTATGCCTAAATGGTTGTTAAGTAAAGCCATGTTTTATGTGCAAAAGAAGCTGCAAATCCATACTGTCACAGTGTAGTTTTCCATCTGTAGTTTTTGCACAACTGTAAATTTACAGGGCTTCAAATGAGGCAGTACTGTGCTTCCGTGTTCAGATGACTGGCTTGCTGGGATAACCATCTTTGGGATTTTCATGATTTTGGGTGTGCATCAGTATTATCTAATTCTGAAAGAACATGTGTTCTCCCTTGCTTCCTGCAACAAAGAACCTTTTTGAAATTTGTTCACCAGCCCTTGTACCTGAAGCACTACTAGTCCTTGATTTATTGATGTTTGAATTAAAAAGAATATAATTTTTTGTTCAGACTTTATGTTTTAGATGGCAATTAATCGGTTCTAATTGAGGCATGAAGCTCAAATTAGTGTTATTTTGAAAGGCGATAGAATAGTCTGTCGATTAAGATATGACACACAACATTTATGGGAGGGAAACTTTGAAGGCCATCTGTTTTGACCTGTGACATTGAATTTATGGATACAATATCCTTACATTTTCTTAAAAAATAATTTTAGATGTGCACTGGTGTGCCATACTTTATAACCAGATGTAATGCTTGAACTGCCTTGGGATGTACAGCACAGTCCTTGAGAAGCTGATAGATTCTCACCTGGAAAAGGTATTCCTTGTGTGTCATACAACATTAAAATTCATTATTATGTTCTCTAGAGTCCACTGTTGGAACCCTATTCTGACCCACATTAATCCAGCCTATGCCCACCCAACCTATTTCATGAAGATCCATTTTAATATTATTGCTGTCATCTAGGCTGTCTTCCCAGTAGTCTCCTTCCTTCATGTTTCTCTGTCAAAACCCTTTATACTTTTCAGTCCTCATCCGTGCATGCCACATGCCCCACCAGAGAATTTGATATTACTTTACTTGTGTTTTTATTGTTACAAGAAATGGATCAAAGTTGTAGCATAATTCAGGCAGTCTTTGGACACTCTTCAAATGGTGGTGCAATTTCTTAACGTAGATGGCAGATTTGTGGTCATGGCTTGCATAGTATTTCCATGAGCATTCACATCATGTTGCAATATAATTGATTAATGTTCATCAGAATTACAGAACTGTAAATTGTGTGTGATGTACGCTATATATTTCAGGCCTTCCAGGAAGATTGCATAGTTATAGTTAACAGATGACAGATTACTTTTCAATTAGTGAGAATTTTACTCTTCTGTACAATACTTTTCTAGGGTGGTTACCCGTTACCTGAAAGTAGCTCTTCCGATAGGGTTCTCTGGAAACTAATATTCTGCACGTTTTCAGATCAGAAAGTCAATGACATTCATGTTACTCATTGAAAAGTGGAGAGGAACATGACCAAGGATTGTAAATTATTGGTGCTAACTGGTATTTGTAAACTACTGGTGTGAGTGTCTGATGTGTTAAATTGGTTAACTTACAGCTTGCCAAGACAAGTGTAAGATTTTATGAATTATGGGCATGAGTACATTGTGCAGAAAGCACTGATTATAAAGAATCACTGTGTTTGAACTTTGCCCTGTATGGTAGCTACTGTTGGGAACTTTAATAGAAGTTATGCTCTGTAGACAGCATACACCAGGAGACATTTTGCATTGGGCTGCGATTACAAAAGTGACAAAATTTTGTTTTAGTAATGCTTCTGAGTACTGTAGAGAAAAATGCAATATCATGTTATATATATAAAAAGCGTTTAGACTGAAAAATATTTTGCACAAAATGGTACATGAATAGTATTTGGAAAATTAGGAAGAAAATGGGTCATAAATGTGTCAAGCTAAAGGGAGGAAGGTGTAAGGAAACCTTCACGTGTTCTAACTTGAGTGATGTTTAGAATATGTTTGTGTATATGTATGTTTAAGAATTGTGTTTCTTTGTGGGGAAAATTAAATTAACCCTTAGGAGCCAAGTGGTTGCCTTGTGTACGGCTAGTTTTAGCATTCAAAAGTTCTACATTGTGCCCACAGTGTGTGTGTGTGTGTGTGTGTGTGTTTTATATGGAGCCCTTAACAAACAGCAGCTATTTCCGTATACAACACTGACTGACTGACATTTTTATAGCCCAGACGCGTTGTGTTTACTGCGCGGTGCGAACTGAATCTTTAAATGTAATTTGGGTTAGTTTTAGTTTTGAAAGGGTTAGTTTGTTACAGATTTATGTTCTTTTTAGACTATATTAGGAAAGTGTTTATTTGTTCGTATTTCTTGGAAGTGCCCCAATTTGAAAGGGACTGGATACCGTGTGTCTGTAAGCACGATTATGCAAGTATTGGAACAAGTTTGGCAGCGCAATTATACTGTTACCAAGAATTAACAGTTTACGGTTATGTGGTAGCTTGTTTGTATGTGGACATTATTTTTTCTGACGACTATTGCTAGCTGGGCTGCGGAGTCGGAGTCGTGGATTCGGAATCGGAAGGAATTTTACGTCGAGTCGGAGTCGGTAAAAATGTACCGACTCCAACCTCAATCTTAAATCTTAACTAGATACTCCAACTCCAGAGCCCTGATAGCTACAGTAACCATTAGACTTATATTTAAGTATGGGTTCTAAGTCTAAAAGTAGCCTGATGATTTACGTGTTGGTGATGAAATGTCTTATACCTTTACCATTATTAATGTATTTTGAACTTTTATGAAGGAGTCGGTGTCGGAGGCGGGAGTTTTAAAAATTGAGTCAGAGTCGGAAGTTTTGTGTACTGACTCCACAGCCCTGATTGCTAGTCATTTCCCGTCGGATAGCTTAACGTTTACAACTTCGACTTGCAATGAACAGCCTGTTTGTTAAGAGTTGACCTGTGTCTGCGAGCCGAATGAAAGCATTTACAGCATATTCTCTAAACGTGATGAGTGCAGGCCCGACAGTAACTGCAGTAGATTGGGCTGAAACGCGAGCACTCTGGTTCGCAGCAAACTGTAACACGTGCCAGCGTTGAACTGCTTCCCGTCATGTGGAACTAAGTGAACAGTGATTCGAATTGTCGGATAAAATAATGCTCACATATTACCCACGTTTTCAATGTAAAAGTCTGTTCTTAGGTTGCTTTATTGTGTGTAGCTATATTTTGGAGAAGAATAGGTGAATATTTTCCAGTGTGTTTTGTTAAATATTAGATAAAGAAAGAACCCTAAACTCTATAGTCGTGCATAAAGTAGTGGATTTTAGAAGTGATACGTAGTAATTTTCGCATTAATAAATTTCAAAATAACGTACCAGATGATGTTTTATCTTATTTCCTGATTGCAGTCCTTGCTGTACTAGCCATTGCATCATCCCTACACAGCTGTAAGCTTTGCGGTAAAGCCGTATTGTACTTCATGCTTAGGTCTGTTACTGCCAGTTTGTAGCCCGTTACCTTTTCCCTGTAGGAGGTGCAGACTGGTGGGTTAATTTCCATGTTACCATCAGTAATACAAACGTTGTGGTCTAGCGAGGTTTGAAGTCTTCATCGACGTTGTCAAGGCAGCCTACGTACTTAACGAAATTTAACACAGTACTCGTTAAGTACGTAGGCTGCGTCCGAGATACTGTATACCAAGACCCAGTACACTTATGCGACTATTCTACAAAGAATTGTCTACATTTTAACTGTTTGAGTCTTTAGACACCGTGTCAACTGTGTATAAAAGTGGCTAATTTGGTTTTATGCTGTATTGCTTTGGTTTGGTTCCTTGATGATGATCCCTTGTGGATCGAAACATGTAGGAATATTCAGTGTGATATTATAAATATCTAAGGAAGATATTGTGCGTTTTGTTGGTTGAATGTTGCGAATTGATTTTTGAAGGAACACGCCTGCACTTCGGGGTAGACGGTGTTCTGAAAATGGAGGCAGCAGATTCCTTCAAAACAGTTTTACGTATCTTCAAGGCTACACGGCGTCACGCCCTAGAACATTGTAATTTTACGTTTTGTTGATGGGTGTTTTTATATAAAAATTGGAAATAATATGGTGGGGCGAAACATTAATTTTAAACGTCAGTTTGCCAATTCATCGAAATATTGTGGCTGCTCATTGAAATCTTTATATGCGTAAAGTTAGCAAATTTTAATCTGAAAGTTGTGTCATGTGTTGAAATCCAGAAGTAGTGTGTGTGTGTGTGTGTGTGTGTGTGTGTGTGTACACATCAGTGCTGTTGTGATAACTCGAATGGTCAGTATTTACGGGTAGCGCAATTTGTTTAGAACCACTGAGCCTACTTTTCCTGTTGCATAAATGTCTAGTCCTGCAGTTCAGTTACCGTTACTAATGTTGATTCGTTTTTGTGAATGAACTCTTACGTAAATGCATGTTCTGCCCACATTAAATTTGTCGGTTGTAATCTCAGTTTCACATCGTCATATTCGTAATACTTGCATGACAAGCAGTAGGCCTGTTTCATACCTCCAGTTTAGTGACACGTATGTTTATGTTCTATGACTATCTCGACTGTAACGTTCTTTTATGGTCCATTGTTACCCTAATCAAACCGAAAGCTAAAAAAATTTAATGGACGCCATGTTACTTTTTTCACAGAAGTGCTTGAACAAAAGTTCAATATTTTTTTGGACTAACATAATGACTATATTGGTGCTGTTGTTGCTGTCACCTCAGAAGTTCGCACGTCTGAGGTGCTGTTGCTCATTGTAGGAGGTTATGCAGAATGGTTTTTCTTCAATACACGTCGTGGTTACGTAACAGAAATGTGCGACTTGTATCAAAACAACTTGGAGTATATGCAAGGCTTTAAAGTACGTACTTAACGATCCCACTGACGTCGCTGGCGTTGAGCACCACGTGAGGTGCGACACGACGGGCTCGATGGAAATGCTAAGACGGCGCAGCAGCGAACTACGAATTTGCGGTTTCCTGCACTAAGCAGAATTATGGATTTGCGGGGAACAGACAGGAAACACATGTCGCGGAGCCTCCAGTGTTGTGACATTCATACCGATTACGAAAATCAACTGGTTTAGAAATTTAACCTCTTAAAGCGTAGCGGTAACTTTACATATCACCAGGTTTAACATTAAAAAATTCTGCGTGGTGCCCACATTGCGTTTATGTGTTTTGTACGGATCTCAGAACAAACAGCAACTTTTGCCTTATAAAACATTAAGAGATTGGTTTTTATAACCGAAGTGGAGAGTGTTTACAGCGCGGTACGCACTGAGTCCTCACATAAAACATACGCTTCGTCGTTAAAGGGTTAAACATGGTACACGCAGACAGCGCGTAGGTTTCAAAAGCTTAACTGTGACATCTGAGTTATGTTTCAAACTTCTGGGTGTTGGTAATCAATGCAAATACAGAACACAAGATTAAAAAAGTGTTAGCTAGGTTTCTCGGGCGTCAGTGTGCGGACGGGGGCATTGCAAGAAAACAGATGTGACTTCCAACTTACACGAGCCAACCCTATTGGAGTCGCGAGTGATTTTGTGTCCCCTCGTCCCTGCAGGAAATTGCTGCGACAGGCTTTAAATATGTCACATGTGCACCCTCGTGATTCTCGTGATCTCATTTGATGCTGCATACCACAACAGTTGAGACAGCTGTAAAATGAATAAGTAACACACTGATTTGAAACTGAAAAGTTGCACGATTTGTATGTTTTTTAACTGCTTGCAAGCTATCACTGATGTGCGCAGGCGTGCGCTGCGACCAGTATCATGTCCGGCTGCGGGGGTGAGGGGGGGGGGGCGGAAGACGGTAGCAGTCTGTGTACCCGTTGACAGTTCACATTAGCACGTCGGGCGGAGAGGGGAGTGGCGATCTACTTGGTCTGCAGCTGGACACTGTTTGGTGTCGACTTGGCTTTCACTGGAATGAAGAATCATGGGGAATGTCTTTCAACGGGTGAGGTTGCACGACAATCCATTTACCACGGCCCTCAAGAACCTATGTCCGCCCGTACAATAGTGTTTCAATTGTCTCAAAAATTCTCGTCGTTGCTTGCACCTTGAGATGTTCTATTTTTGTCTCCGTTATGCCAGTTTGTAGTTGGTGTAGTTTACTTCGCATTTATGTCGCCTTGCTTTCGGAACAGGTGAGACGAACGAGTGCTTTGACAGCGCAGAATCGATAGTGCAGTTGTGTGCAAACGAAAAACTGGACATGGAAGTCTTGTAGCATGCGTGTGCAGTGGATTGCGGCATATCGAACTGTGTTCTGGTCTAATATGTAAAAAGCAGACGTGTCTTTCAGACAAAACAGGCAGCGTTCACGTATGATGTTTCTACTTTTAAACCTTCGCGTCTGGAAGCAGCAGTTTGTAAACCAATTTAGTGATCCGATTTGAATTTGGGTTTACAGTGCAGAACGTTACAACCAGTTGCTTTATTTGTGGTGTCATATACTTTGTTGAACAATTACGCTTCGAAATAAAAAGTAAATAGATTACAACTACAGTACTTTTAGTTGCGCTGCGCTTAACAGCCAATTAGTATTTATTATGAATATTACTGCTGCCTGTCAGGGTGTAGGAACCGCGGTTTCGACTTTTGCTAGCAATGAACAATGTTATACTGTTTTAGTTCTAAATCCTGGACGTGAAATGGCTTCTTGTTGCAAGGTTTTGGAGTGATCACGACAAAATTGAAGGTGCATTTTGTTATGTGTTTTATAAACGCATCGTAAATACATCTGATTGTTACTTGTTTATCCTGATGACGGTTAGGACTTTAAAGCAGGTTTGCACCAACCCCATGCGCCAGCTCGCAGTGACGACTAAGTTTGTATAGTGGCGCCAAATATTTGCGGGTCCTCAGTATGGAAATTTCTTCAGGTCCCTCCTCTGGTGCCGAGAATTATGAGTTGGCCCCAAGATGTTTTGGAAAATTTGTGCACTCCTGTTTTTAAGGTATAAAAATTAACACGCAATAAGAGTTCGTCCACACATTTAATTTCAGATGCGTTACGGACTTGGACTGAGTTGGCATTGGGGTGTCTGCACGGCGAGTGGTGTGGGAAATTTAATTTTGATACCTGTCGGTCCAGTATACACTGAAGACCCCCGAAACTGTAACTTGCTTTAACAGACACTTCGTCATGCAGAATAACAGAACGTAGAACAATATATGAATCTCAGTAAGACCTGTAACCCAGGGGTACACAAATTTTCCAAAACTCTCGGCGCCACCTCAGAATTTTTGGTGCCAGAAAGGCGATATGAAGCAAGTTTCATACTGGGGATGCCCAGTTCTGCAGTGACTTGTAAACGTCACTGTTATCTGGCGCTTTCTGCTCTGTGTTTGCGAAAACTGCAAGACAAGGTACCCGGGAATTATGCGCACTTGTTGTAAATTCTGAAACATTTTTGAGGTAGTGAATGTTTAACGCAGGCCTATAGGAAAGTTATTTTTGATCATCCAGTTTTGTGATTAGCTGTTGCAAGTATATTTACGTTTATATCTGATATAAATGAACATCCACGCCAATGTGCTTTATAAGAACGCATGTGGAAAATGTGGGACGATAAACTGAACCATATGAACGTATTTGAAGCCCATCTTTGGCTTTACGTAGCATGCGTGAGGTATAGTCGAACCCGGTTATAACGACATCGGTTTATGCGACACCTCGTCTATAACGTCAGATATTCTGTGGTACCAATTAATTCCTCACTGTTAACCATAACATTATACTGCTCGGTTGTAACAGCATTCGTTTATAACGACACAAAATACTGAGGCCCTTTCGTGACGTTATAACCGAGTTCGGCTGATTCTGTTTCGTATCAAGTATCATTCGTAACTCGGAATGAACGGTCGTGTGCTCAGGATGAGGTTTGTGGTGGTGGGGGGAGGTGGCGAATGGTGCGGCCGCCTCTCACCTCGGAGCCGCAAGAGGCGGCAAAATTAATATGTGAAAAAAAGACTACTTTCTGCGCCCAACAAATTTTAAATTATTGAGCCAAATAAAAGTAAATTCAAGAAATCATTGTGACGTTTTTGAAGTTCGCAGTTTCCATCAGGAGCAGCCATTGCAGTTATTAGCCCCGGATGCCATAAAACCTGGCTATGCCACTGCGTATGATGACTTGCATGTAACATTAAGGAAGTTCCTGATACATCCGTTTTTTGCCATGCTAGTGCAATTCTATAATTCCGAACGCTTTGTCATTGGTTGTCGCTTTTTCTTTTTGCTGCGTTTGTGGTTTTCGAACATTTTCTTTTTCAAGTGACGTACGCGATGTTATACAGAATTCTCATCCTTTCTCTTCCTTGTAGTTATAAAGTGTCCATGCATGGCAGAGTTCCTTTCTTCTTGCATTAGGTGCAAAGTAAATGCCTATGTAAGGAAGGGAAAATGTCCACGCGGTTTATTTTTCGTCTGTTTGCAGCTTGACTGGTTTCGACAGTTTGTTAGCCTGCTTTCCTTCTTTGGTGGGGGGGGGGGGGGGCTGTATTTATGATATCAGTTTGATGCCCTGCGTTGCCACCTTTTTAAATTTTGAACCATTTTACCAGTTTAGGCGAAGTTCCATACCGTATGTCTCCCCAACGGTGCACCTTTTCCAACAGATTTTAGTAATAATGTTACTGACGCACGAACTCAGATGTGGAGGGATACTGCTGGAATTAATCGAGCGTTCTGAAACCACGTAATATATGGGCACCAAATCTGCGGCCACATTTGTAAAGTATGTATACTACAATAAGACAGGCAATGCACTTATAAACGTAACGTTGGGGCGCGTTCCCGAAACCATTGTTGCCGTGGAAAAGCAGTAAGTATTATTAACTCAGAACACTCAGTCCAACAAAACGCACTGTGCTGTTCCAAGATATTTTATACTACAATATCACGCTGAACATTCCTACGTGTTTGTATCCGTTATGGGATCCATCGTCACAGAAGTTGCAGAAGGCCAGGTTGTTACAGTTGATGTCGGAGTCTGTGGCCGGAACGGTGACAGTGGGGTTATCACAGAATCCTAATTCGGGTTGTATTTCATGAAAGGACGTTAAACCTTTCAGAACACTGACAAATGCGCAGTGACAATGATTAGAAATTTCCAGTCATTTTTTTTGTGGGGGACGAAAATGATGAGGAATTTTCCTTTTAACCCTTTAAAGACGAAGCGTATGTGTTTTATATAAGGACTCAGTGCGTACCGCGCTGTAAACACTCTCCACCTCGGTTATAAAAACCAGTCTCTTAATGTTTTATAAGGCAAAAGTTGCTGTTTGTTCTGAGATCCGTACAAAACACATAAACGCAATGTGGGCACCACGTAGAATTTTTTAATGTTAAACCTGGTGGTACGTAAAGTTACCGCTAGGCTTTAGAAGGTTAAACAGCTGACAAATGAAAAACGAGTATTCAGTTACCGTCTGTCACGAGCCCGCCGCTTCGTCGAGAGCGCATTTGGGTTGCGCGCAAAAAAGTTGCAGTAACACGTGATGGTACTGCCTCCAGAAGGGGCCGCGTTTGTAGTGCATTAACATTCCAAGAGGAAGGGAAGGCCCTTGGGAAGAGCACTACACTGAACTTGAAGATGTGGCGACAATCTGCTGTGTACCACCAGGCGCTACAAAAGGACTTCGATATTGTTCTTATCGTTCGTACACAGTATTTACATTATTTTCGGTCGGCTGTACACTTGAGTTCCATCGCGTATAAATACGCGAATGGAGTAAATTAAAACATGAATGTAACGCTGATGAATGTAAAACAGTTATAATTAAATTGATTACAGTTGTATAATTGTACTTGGCATTCGAATTCTGTGGCTTCGTGCGTAAAACCCATAACCCACCCGTAACCCGTTCCAAGAAAATCAAGTTTTCATCCACGGAAAGCGCTACTCTGGAAAGAATTACTGCAGGGTTCAGCCACCTGAACTTCGCTGTAGGCACTACCTAATTTGTTGCTGTTTTTGAGAGGTGGTAGATACTTCGTCAGCCAACAAACAGATAGCATTACAGTATAACTCCAATTATGCCGACACTGGTTATCCGGATCGGCTTGACCCTCCAGGTAACTTTGTTGAGAATTTTGCAAAACTAATTTGCGTTGAAATTACCGGTTATCGGATGGAGTACAATATTGTGTGTTATGACTGTCTGGAACTTCAAACCAGGCGCAGTCGAAGGGTTAAGATGCAGGTGCGTACTGTAAATAGTAACAGCCCAAGGGGTTCCGAAATTAGCCAAGGAATTCCCAAATTCCAAATGTATTAATGTTTTATTTGTACGTAAATAAATATGTAGCCTAAAATACCTGCTTGTAGAAATTTTTTCCCACTTTAAACTGCTAATGTAGCGTATTTGTAAAGAAAAATCCACTTATCCGGATTTTCTGCATATCCGGACAGCTCACGGTCCGAATTGGCGTTACACTGCAACTCAGTTTCTTTAAATTTGAGGGTTTTCGGTTTCATGCACGAAGGAACAGAATTTGTGTTATTAGCAAACAAATTTGTATATCTGGATTCTTAACGGAATAATATTCCTTAGCCGGTATAGTGAGTAGGCTAGGGGCTGGACAGTCGGGGGTTCGAATCTCACAACGGACGAATTTTTTTTGTGCCCGTCAAAAGTCCATTCCGGCTCTTGGGCCCATACCTCCTAATGTTGAATGGATACCGCGTTTCTTGCCCGGGAGCTAAAGCGGCCGGTGCGTGAAGTTGACCACTCACGGCCATCGATTGTCGAAGTTAAGAATAGTTGGAGCTATGACTCTCCCAATTTTTGCCTTCATGGCGTGGACAGGGAAGACCAACCATCTTTCCTACCTGTTGAGTTCATTCCAGCGGAGAATTCATTGCATAGTCGATCATTTATTTTTCGGTTACCATGTTCTGTCACTGTAGAATTGTGAGTAGCTCCGCGCAGTTTCTCCGCCTCGCAGTCCGTCTTTGATTCGAGCGCACGTCTGAAATGCCCCGAGCAGACCTGAACACTCAAGGCCAGGGTAAACTGTACCATTGTTCTTTGTTTGTGCTAGGGACAGTTCCAGGCACATGTCCTTTCGTTCGGCTGACTAGTTTTGGGTTTTCATTCGTCCTTGAGCTACAATCCGGCAGGTCGCGGGTTCGATTCCCTATGAAGTAACTGGCTTTTTCGTTGACCTAATTATTCCGGTCGCAACATGGTCCTGGGTTCGAATCAGCCTCTAACAGAAA
This sequence comes from Coptotermes formosanus, assembly GCA_013340265.1. NCBI lineage: Eukaryota > Metazoa > Arthropoda > Insecta > Blattodea > Rhinotermitidae > Coptotermes > Coptotermes formosanus. The sequence goes on along the minus strand of BLKM01000758.1, from coordinate 1,031,753 downwards.
TGAGTACCAGCAATATCTCCTGGGGGATAAAGGTGGTCGGTGCGTAGGGCTGACAACCTTACCACGATGTGCCGATTGTCTAGAAATCCTTGGAGCTTCAACCTCCACGAGCCCTAGGGGCCTGTCCAGGCCTGTACACGGATAGCTTTATACGTCTTTGAGCAATATCTCGGAGCCGCTCTGAGCATTCTTGCTTGACCAGCGTGGGTAGACGCTAGGAGCCCTGAATTCTGCCCTCGCCACCAACTCAGTCCATTTCCTCCGTGTCTTCATCGTGCCGAGTTCTTCCTGAGAAGGTGTCCAAAAACTTCCCATAATTTGTGCAGCCTGAAGGCTCATTACCGTGTTCACAAGGGCCCGTCACTTATACCTGTCCCGAGTACAACAGTCCCGTTGACGCAGTCCCTTCGTGTACCTGTAAGATCCATTTTAACATATATTTAATATTGTACATTTCCCATGCAGTTGTTTTATATATACAGATTCATTTGTGACCAACTACTGCACACTTGTTTTTCATCTCCTATATGTTTCGGGTGAGAATATTCGGCCATCATCAGGGAGACGTCGTTCATAATGGCTGAATAGTCTCTGCCGAAACATGTAGGAGATGTAAAACAAGTGTGCAGTAGTTGGTCAGAAATAAATATGTATATATCCGTTTTAACGTTATACTCCGAACTACGCATTTCCGGCAGTCGCATGAAGGGACGATATCTTGGGCACGATCGCTTCGTTGTACATGCTTTACCAATTTATTGTTCACTTATCCTATCATCCGACGCTCTGTAATCTTAGCTGATGAAAGCGTCGTTACGCTAGCAGCTGACTGGTGGTGACGTTTCTGACGTGTGTGATTTGGATTTGGGTGGTGGCGACAAGAGTAATGATATGGGAGGGGCCTATGGTACATGCAGTGGAGAGGTACGTACAGGGTTTTGGTTGGCAGACCGCAGGGAGAGAAATCATTTGGGAGAACTAGGCTTGGATGGGAATATAGTATGGCAATTTCTCGTATAGGAACAGCGTTGGAGAGCATGAAATGAATTTATGGCGACAAGTGGCAGGCTGTTGTGAACACGGTAATGAACCTTTGGGTTCCATATAATGTTGGGAATTTTGAGGCTAGCTGAGGAATTGGTAGTTTCTCAAGAAGGATTCTGCTGCATGGGGTTAGTTTGTTATGATGGCGAGATGCTTGGTTTGAATTTCGGCGATCATGCGGTTTGTGGTTTTCTTCAGTATCCCCATACAGACAGTGTCTACGAGAGGGGGCGAAGCTGGTACAAATTACCGGGGCCCGACTGTTTTGAATATACGAGAAAATGTGATCTTTCTGAAGTTTTTGATTTCTTTACATATCGCAAAGCTCATAAATCTCCACTGATGTAAACATGATATAGAAAGTTTGCTAAATGCAACTTTTATGAATCGATTGTTTTAAAAATGTAGTTTTTTTAAAAAAGTGTATTTCTGTGTGTTTTAAAATAAACAAGATCTTATGTCAACATTATAAAAAGGTAGAAGCTTAATATGTTAGTGAAAAACGAAAAGCATTTGAATTTTGCAAGTGGTTAATTTTAAATACGTTGCATTGTATAGGTGTTGCAGCTTGCGGAAATTTGAAATTTGCAAAGGTTGCAATTTGTGAGTATTTAATACGGTGTTAATTATAATAAATGTTATGTGTGATTTTGATTTAGGCTTTTTAAAGATGTTCACATTTTTTATATTATCTTCAAGAATAAATGTTTTCTTCCCCTGTTCCATGTTTCATTTGTATACCAGACAGAACATTTATTTTTGCACATCAATACAAATCTCATGTAAAGTTTTTTAGTCGGTCTTCCATTGCGGGGGGGGGGGGGGGGGGAAAACCTTTTTCACCGGGGCTCTAACCCGTTCTCGGCGGGCCTGCTTACATGTGCTGTAACGGCACATTAACCTTTTAAAGCCTAGCCGTAACTTTACATATGACCAGGTTTAACATAAAAAAATTCTACGTGGTGCCCACATTGCGTTTATGTGTTTTGTACGGATCTCAGAACAAACAACGCCTCTTACCTTATAAAACATTAAGAGACTGGTTTTTATAACCGAAGTGGAGAGTGTTCACAGCGCGGTACGCACTGAGTCCTTATATAAAACAGATACGCTTCCTCTTTAACAGTTTAAAGCCTAGCGGTAACTTTACATACGACCAGGTTTAAGATTAAGAAATTCTACGTGGTGCCCACATTGCGTTTATGTGTTTTGTACGGATCTCAGAACAAACAGCAACTTTTGCCTTATAAAGCATTAAGAGACTGGTTTTTATAACCGAAGTGGAGAGTGTTCACAGCGCGGTACGCACTGAGTCCTTATATAAAACAGATACGCTTCCTCTTTAACAGTTTAAAGCCTAGCGGTAACTTTACATACGACCAGGTTTAAGATTAAGAAATTCTACGTGGTGCCCACATTGCGTTTATGTGTTTTGTACGGATCTCAGAACAAACAGCAACTTTTGCCTTATAAAGCATTAAGAGACTGGTTTTTATAACCGAAGTGGAGAGTGTTTACAGCGCGGTACGCACTGAGTCGTTATATAAAACAGATACGCTTCGTCTTTAAAGGGTTAAGGCGTGTATTACTGGGGGCTGCTTTACACGCTACTCGCCAGCGAGTTCGCTAGCAGCGTTTAAACTCGTTGGCTAGTAAATCCGAACGAGTGAAGCTGAGGTCTTTACAGCTGTACTCACTACTCGCTGGATAGTGTACTATGCCGCTTGTAAACTCGTAATCGAAACGGCTAGTAATCAGCTTGCGGTGAAACACTAAAATTCTTCAGTTCATCTCTGAGATGTCGGAAGGAGCTAGTAGCTGACTGCTCAGCGTTTTCATTCTTACATGTAATAGGCGTGGCTAGTTAACTCGTCACTCGTGAACTCGCTGGCGAGTGGCGTATGAAGTATCCCCATGTAATCCCCGCCTAAAGTAAGCCACGATCGGTTTCGCCCAGAGCCTTTACAGTTCGTTATTCACTGTCCCCCGCTCATTCGTCGCTTTAGGCTCGCAGGCTGTGTTGCTGTCAGCGTCAGTAGACAAACCACGAACAAACGCGGGGGGGGGGGGGGGGGGGACAAATCCTAGCTGCTTCGCACAGGAATTTGTAACGTGAGTTGTTAGTTGGAATTTTGGTTACATTTCTGTTTATTGCAAACAGTTTCCTGGTACAGTCTGTGGGAAACTCGCCCTACCACAGTTTTATGCAATACCTTTGCCATTTGTGGTAGATGTGCATTTTCTTCACCCTTATCCATCCGTTATGCATACCTGGTGGTTGGCGTCAGCACGATGGCAGTTAGCATGCAGACAGTTCTGTCGCATCGTGATCTGTTTATGTTAGTATCTGCTTGAATTTGAGTAACGGTGCGCGGTTGTGCCCAGTGGATAAAGTATTGATTCTGGCAAGGCGGACGAACGAGGCGCGACAGTGTAGATTGTGTCCCTCCCGCAGAACATAATCATCTGGAGGAAGTTAATCTTCAGGTTGTTAACGACGTTTTGGAACGTTGTCACGAAGGAAATGATCCTTCCCTTGATGTACAGCAGGGTTGCACAAATCCCGCGCGTGGTCGCCCGGATGACTAGATTTTGTACCGTGGCGCTTAACCTTTTAAAGCCTAGCGGTAACTTTACGTACCACCAGGTTTATCATTAAAAAATTATACGTGCTGCCCACATTGCGTTTATGTGTTTTGTTCGGATCTCAGAACAAACAGCAACTTTTGCTTTATAAAACATTAAGAGACTGGTTTTTATAACCGAAGTGGAGAGTGTTTACAGCGCGGTACGCACTGAGTCCTTATATAAAAGAGATAAGCTTCGTCTTTAAAGGGTTAATATTTGTAGGTCCTCAGTATGTCACCCCTTCTGGTGCCTAGAATTTTGAGAGTTGCTGATAGATTTCTGAAAAATTTGTGTACCCCAGGAAGTCTGTTAGTTGGCATTGCGAAATTAAACGTGGGATAGAGCGAGAAAGGGCAAAAGTTGTGTAGTACGCCGTAGACAGCCTGGTTCCCCACGACAGTAGTTCTCTGCTGTAGTAACTGTGAGTGTTGAGGTCAGTGAAAGTGTAGCTAGATATGGTGGCAATTATGGTGAATTTCTAAGGCGAATGTGGTTGGCATGCGCGCTGAAAGTTGTTAACGACTTCCAAAATGAAGATATGATTCTGCAACATATAAAAAATCTGGCCTTCATTCGAAGTAGTTAAGGACAAGGTTGTAACAAGAGGGGAATGTGACGTATAAACATAAGATTGAAGCGCGTTCGCGTAACCATTGTTGCCGTGGAAAATCAATAAGTATTACATATGCTGAATGTGTTTAGCCTCAGTTATCCACCATGGAAAGCGTATGCGCCGTGTTATATTGTCATCTGTGGCCTGTCTGGCTGTACCATATTTTTCCACATTCTTTCATAAATGACATGATTTTAGGGAAAAAAGTTATTGAACATGAAAAATGTGTTCTGATTTTCTCTAAAACTTTCGTTGGAAACCTTTCTCGTTTTAAGAAGAATTCGGCGAGATATTATCATAAAAACGTGGATCTTTATGTAAAGTACCCGCAATTTTTTCAGATTTTAATGAAATTTGAAAGTTCCCTCATATGAAATTTCATGAAAATCCGTCCAGTGGGGGCCGAGTTGTCTCATGTGGACAGACAGACATGACGAAGCTCTTTTCGCAGTTGATGCGAACGCGCGCTACAAACGGACGGAAACATCCATGCAGATTCGCAATGGATTCACATCCTTCTACATATCTCCGTTTATGTCGATTAAATGACAGACACCAATCATCAGCTTGTTTAGACGTCATATTTAGGTTTTGCGAAACATTATGTAGGTCTTAAAAATTGGTTACTTTAACCCTTTATAGACGTAAGGTAATCTGTTTTATATAAGGACTCAGCTTGTACCGCGCTGTAAACACTCTCCACTTCGGCTATAAAAACCAGTCTCTTTATGTTTTATAAGGCAAAAGTTGCTGTTTGTTCTGAGATCCGTACAAAACACATAAACGCAATGTGAGCACCACGTAGAATATTTTAATGTTAAACCAGGTGCTAGGTAAAGTTACCGCTAGGCTTTAAAAGGTTAAGTGGAACATCAACTGGGCTCTGAACTTGTAGTGCGGCCGTGAACACTTTTCCCAAACGACTTCGTGGCACTGGATAGGAGACTGAATCGACTTCAGAATCCTGTGTATGTTGGGACAGAAACTTCCAGTTCACGTGCTGGATGTGTACCCGCTATCTGCGAATTCGTCATAAGCGTTGTTGAGTATCATATTAGCGCGTGTTCATTCGCTGCGTGTGGCTGTTGATAGCAGTGAAGTGTGATGAAGTGCAGGAGTGCATGAGGTTCGTGTATCTGTTTAAAGAATTCCATTTGTCTGCCGTGCTAGTTTGTACTGACGCCCCTACACGCTGGTCACGATCGGTATGTTATCTTTAACGTGTCCGTGGCAATGTGATTTCTTCCGGAATGGGAAAGCATGTAGTTGTTTAGCACAGTGTTTGTCCCAGCGAAGTCGAAAAGTTGTATGGAATTAAGCTGTTAAATTTACGAAGTATTCTTGCTGTTATCGATCATTTCATATGATTCGTATATCAGAAATTCATTTTAAATTTTTAAAAATCAAAAGTTGCGCTTGATGTACGGGCGAAGGAACGTTTCCTTTTGAAACAAGGTACATTTAGTGTAAACGGTCTCGGACGTGACATCCCAGTCTACAAATTCCAAATTCTTGGCGTATTGCTGTGTGTAGAAATAATTTCAGTATCTAATTCAGCTTCTTAAACTAGGGCACTTGGCACTGAATATTCACGTAATTTGATGGCAAAATGGAGACAGTTTCATTGGTGGTCTCTACGAAGCCGTTGTCATGCCGAGGGTGGCGCGTGATCGCCAGTTTGTTTCGATTTTGTCCCTAGATGATGTATGGTAGTGTTACTGCAGGCATGTCATTCTACTTTCCAACCTCCAGTTGAGATGAAATCTAGAAGTAAAAGCAGAGTTGAAATATTCGCTCTTCTGCGATGTTATGCAGCGTTGATTGGTAGTTACAAATGTGTCGGGACCAATGGTCCCTCTAAGCTGCGCGGGTGCGTGGCCGCGCAGTAACTGAAATACTGCCGCGCACTGAATTGTTGCTGCACAGATGAAATTTTTCCATTTTCGTTGTAAGTATTCTTATTATGCATATTAGAACAACTTTTTAAAGTGCCGCGCAGTGGTCAGGTCATGTAAAAAATTTCTGCTGAGAGCAGTAGCGGGTCCGCGCAGCTGGAAACAAATAGGGGGAACGTTGTTCGGGGCAACCTATCGGTCTCATCTGCTAGGGTCAAGCAGTCCGAAACGTCGGTGATTATCAATTAACGCTCCGTAACATCCCAGAAGAGAGAAGACCTCATTTGCACCGCAGCAGAAGCCTGGAACCACGCAAAAATGAAGTTCCCGCCTACGCCATGCAGTCATATGGGGAAATGGAGGCAGGGCTCTATTCATTCCTAACCTCGACACTAGATGGAGGTGAGGGGTCAGCTACACGCCCAGCCTGTTTTACCCCCGGGGAAAGGACTCCAGGGGCCCAGCGAATAGGAAGCTGCGTGGGCCCCAGATCTGTACCGACGCTTTGGAGAAAAGTTTCTTGCCTCTGCCGGGAATCGAAACATGATGTCTCAGTTATCAAGGTCGTAGCCTGGTCATTGTAGCAACTACACTGTTCCAGCTGCAGAAATTTAAACATGGTATGAAAATACAGGCAAAATTAATTCTGGCAGGTTGACTTTTAATGGCATTTAATGTGGTGGGTGTTTCTGCCGTATGGTGCTGATATTTTTTACTCCCAGAAATCGTGCAGTAATAGACGTTCCATTTCCGTTCCGTCTGTGGTTTTGTCGTTGCCCCGTGTTAATATTCTTGTCATCAATGGTGAAGCATTGTGACATGCGAGTGTACTGTTAAATGTTCGTTGTGTCCCATGTATAAGGCAGTGAAACGTGCCTCGTCCGCAAGCTTCCGTTGCATTGTGCAGTAAAAATGACGAATCAAATCTGCCATATCCTGTCTTCGTACAGTTGCTGCAACGTCCATTGTTTTTGTGCCCAGCCCGAATGTTCAACGCGTCTAATCTCGACAGTCGTTTTGGGAAGGCGTCTTGATTTACTTTACTCCAGTTTTATAACGATTCTGACACACAGTGTGGTAGTGTTGGGGGTACCAGCTTCGTTTGCCTTAGGTCGAGGGGAATGTCTTTCTGTTCAGCAGACCTTCTCTGAGAACTATGCACGTTTGCGATATTACACAGCATTGAGCGGTAATTCTGTACCGACATTTTAGAGTAACTTATCGGTCCCATGTTGGAATTCTTGGCACTTGAAGATGGAACCGATACGTTGTCACGAAACGTCAGTAAAGGATTACCACTCGATGCTGCGTAACATCCCAGAAGAATGCACATTTCATCAACATCGCGGCGGAAACCTCAAGTCACGCAAACCTTCTGTTGGAACCCAAAGTACAGTTTGGGAATGAGCACTGTGGCTGTTTCCTGTTTATTTCTCCATTTTCTAGGGTGGCAAAGCTTAGTCCAGAATTATTTTTAACCTCGTCAGTTGAAACTCGTTAATCAGCTAAAAACGAATGGATTATTTATCTTCCAATCATAGACTTTGAGGTGGTAAATTTCCAGGACCCTTTTTTTTTTTTCAAAAATTTTTTTGTGTGTTTCACTTCTGTGTTGTGTCATTGCCATGTCGACGCTGATGTAGCAGCCCTGACAGGTTGATGTGGATATTTAGGAAGGAGGCCCTTTTACGTAATTTTATTCTCTCTTTCATTTTGTTTGTACGAAGTGGTGAAATTTTCGATGTCGGTGGAGTCCAGATGAAACTAAGATTTAACAACGTTTTCCCCTTTTACCGGTGTTTGATCAAAGCCACCGCCCATCCCAGCCCCCCGTGTCAAGGTGAGTTTTATTCCTTGCTGTATGTCGTGTTATGAAATTCCCTATATATATTGCGCTCTTTCCCTGGAAATAAGGTGGACTCACGTCAACTGGTGCCATGTTACGAATAAGGGGGACTCACGTCAACTGGTGCCATGTTACGAATAAGGGGGACTACATTTCTAGTTCCTCACATGCCTACATGGCGCGCGCAGGGACAGCTATTTTTTTTCTTGTACAAATTATTTTACCAGCCATGGATTTTGTGATGGGAACTGCAGTGCAAAGTCTGGATATTCATCTGGTCGAGGTGCATCAGAAATATGCGACCGTCCCTTCAATCTTGTACGTGGAAAAGTTAACAATCGAGAACTAAACTTCAGGTGGTTTAAGGCACGTGTCGGAGACGGATTTGGTCACACAACCTTACTGTATGTTGACATATTCATTGGTTAAGGTTTTCGTCCGACATCGTGGAATTTAGGGGGGGCTGTCTTTTATTTTGTGGTTTAAAATGGTCCACAACGCCGCTGAAATAAGCGAATAGGGTTAAAGGAATGGATTGGTTTCGGTCCTTTTAGAGAAGACATTCTAATCTAATCCCGCGATTGCCCGAGGATATTTAAGTGGGAGTTTAAAGAGAAGACGGGTTCTTGTTTCTAGAATTTGAAACATGTTATGCCAGAGTTCGATTGTACAGTGTGAATGAGTGCAGATTGCATGTCAGCAGTAGATGCTCAAAAGCAGTGAGTGAAGGAAAAATGTGGAAAGAGAGAAAACCGTAACTGTTGGATGCTGCAGTGCATCATGGTCATATATTTCACAAATATTATTGTATAGGGAATAAGAACCCTCCCCCCCCCCCCGCGCCCCGATTTCAGGATCCAATTTAAGCAGGGTCCGTTGTGGGGATCAGTGACTCTGGCGACATTACGGGACGCGTCTTTTGGACGTGGCTGTGACACTTAACATATGTGTGACCACAGGCTGTTTTATTTACACGTTGTGAATAACGATGGAGGCATTACGAAGCAACCAGCGTTAGTAAACTGCTGTCGGCAGTAGCGTATATAATCAGCTGGGGGCCCTCCTAACTAACTAACTAACTAACCAACTCCATGGAGCATAGGCCTTCTTGAGAAGCCAGCAGTTTCTCAGGTAGTCGAGAAATTCCCCGCATTTTATCGAACCCGAAGATTCATTACCGCATTCACAAGAGCACGTCACCTGTCCCTATCCTGAGCCAGCTCAATCCAGTCCGTGCCCCCATCCCACTTCTTGAAGATCCGTATTAATATTATCCTTTCATCTAAGCCTGGGTCTTCGAAGTGGTCGCCTTCCCTCAGGTCTCCCCACCAAAATCCTGTATACACCTATCGTTTCTCCCATACGTGCTACATGCCCCGCCCATCTCATTCTCCTCGATTTGATTACCCGAATAATTGTTGATGAGTACAGGTCATTAAGTTCCTCGTTATGTAGTCTTCTCCACTCCCCTGTTGCCTCGTCTCTCTTAGGCCCAAATATCCTCCTCAGCACCCTATTCTCGAACACCCTCAGTCTTTGTTCCTCCCTCAGTGTGAGAGTCCAAGTTTCACATCCATACAAAACAACAGCTCACATTCCATATTCCAAAACTCATAGCCCTTTTCCGTAGCTGCGTTCGTACCATAGAATCGGTAATTATTTTCGTTATCGATGTTACTCCCAGATCTCATGACAGGATCCAGAATACTGCGGTCTGTCAGAAAAATGGAGTTCAGTCCGAAATACCTGCAACAAGTTTTAGTATTATGTGGCGCCCCCCCCCCCACCCCCCGAGGCCCTTATCCACACCATTGACTGTCCAGGTATTTACGACGTTTGGGATTACCGTCTTGGAGCACATGTGCTATAGGCATTAGAAAATTGTTTTTGTCTCTGATACCTTAGTAGCACATAAATTCTACGGAAGGCTTCACCGCGGTCCTGTTCGTAGACTCACAGAAAAATATTCTGTACAGTTCTCTTGTATACATGTAACAAAACAACATCGGTTGGGTCTGCTATTAGGCCGTCTTGCAGGAATGATGCCCGTTTCGGAAGACATCTGTTCCAGAAGAAAAATATACTTCTGTCATATTGTTTAACTCAGCTGCTACCCTTCCTACGATCACCAAGAAGGCAGCCACGTCTCCACCTTTGATCACCCATCACAGCGGTACAGAAATTTCTGTATCACCGCGCATTGTCAGGAATGTCTTGTTAACGCCAAAGAAATGTGTCATAGGAAACGAAAACTTTTGTCGTCGTATCGTCTTAAAAAGAATTAGAATGGAGCTCGTTTCGAAAGACGTATTTTCAGAGGTACCATAAAAAGATTAGTGGGAAAGTTTCCAAGTCGGCCTACCTGTGTGTAAGAGAAATGTCTCAAGCAAACGATTTTTGTTTTTGTTTTTGTTTAATGAACTGTTGTTTTTCGAATATATGAACAGCGATGGCTGAATTCGCTTCTAGAGTGTACCGTAACTAACTAAATATCTTGAGAAGCTAGTAGGTCCTTAGTTAATCGGGATATTCTCCACATTGTATGGAACCCGAAGTTTCAGTACCGTGTTCACTAACCCCACCACCTGTACGTGTCCCGAACCGGATCAATCCAGTCCATGCTCCCATCCCACTTCTTGAATATCCATTTTAATATTATCCTCCCATCTGTACCTAGGTATCCCAAGTGCAAGGCTGTGGAGTCGGTACACAAAAGCTCCGACTCCGACTCCTCGATTTTTAAAACTCCGACTCCTTCATAAAAGCTCGATATGCATTAATAATGGTAAACCTATAACACATTTCATCACCACCGCGTGAATCATCAGGCTACTTTTTAGACTTATAACCTGTATTTAAGTATAAGTCTAATTGTTACTGTAGCTATCAGGGCTCTGAATTTGGAGTATGTGGTTAAGATTGTAGACTTAGGTCGGAGTCGGAGTCGGTACATTCTTACCGACTCCGACTCCACAGCCCTGCCCAAGTGGTCTCTTTTCCTCAGGGTTTCCCACAAAAACCCTGTATGTATCTTTTCTCTCCACTGTACCTGCCACATGCCCCATGCATCTTATTATCCTTGATTTTATCACCGGAATAATATTTAATGAGCAGTAGGCCGACAGATTATGAAGCTCTTAATCATGGAAGTCTGCTTCAGTGTCCTGTTACGTCGTCCCTCGTAGGCCCAAATATCTTTCAGCACCCTGTTCTCACACACCCTCAGTGTGTGACACAAAGTTACATGTCCATATACAACAACGGGCAAAGTTGTAGTTATGTATGTTTGAATCTTTATATTTTTGGATAGCGGATAGGAAGACAAAAGAGTGTGGTCCAAGTGGTAGCGTACGTTTTCTGAGTTCATTCTGCTTTCAATCTCTTCAAGATTGCTAATTTGATCTGTTAGGGTGTTCCCATGTTTGTATTTATGTATTGTGCAGGTGATAAAAAGTTTTGTTGATCGCTTTACGTGTACAAGTATTGGTAACCAGAATTGTAAAAATAAATTCCAAGCCCTCGACAACGGGAGGTTCATATACACCGTCTGCAGATGGGAAGTGTGATGATTGTTTTCCCTCCACCCTGCTGTTATGTAGCAGTTTGTTTCCAGTCCTGCCATAATATTTCCCTTTTAGAGGGCGTTGATCAGCTCAGTTTGTGCTGTCACACTTAAGGAAATTGTTGAGTGTAACTGCTGTGTAAACCCAAATACACCAAGAAACTCCCCGGAGCGAGGTCCTTGAGAAGCTGGTGTTTGCCCAGTTGGTCACGACATTCCCCGTTTTGGATGGAATCCCAGGGTTCATTACCGTGTTCACAAGATCTCAGTACAGGGTCATATTTTGGGCCTGTAGAATGCAGTCTTCACGTCGGCTTGCACTTATTTGAGTCAGTGTAATGCCACGATTAATTTGCCATCTATACTTAGGTCTCTTCCGTTCGGATATTCCTTCTTAAATATATCTGTGTTAATTTTTAGTGTTTCCTGGAAGTGTTACATGTCAGGCCCGTTCCAAACTTAATTTGATCACGTTATGAGGCTTCTGATTGTGTAAGTTTGTCAATTACAATAGTCCCTCTGTTATCCGGACTGTGTGGTTGGAGGAGTGCTCAGGATTGTCCGGGAAACAGCACCACCTAAGGGAAACTTCGTGGTATAGGTAACTTAAAAAATCACCACGCATTGGTAAAGCAAAATTTCTTAATGCAGAAATACTGTAATACTGTACCTAACAGTATATTGTAATAATAATAATAATAATAATAATAATAATAATAATTCGATATGTTTCCTAACATGCAGGCTCGACATCACAAGTATCAATTACAAAGCCAGCACAAGAACACAAATAAAACAAAAACAATACAAATAAACAAAAACAATATAAATACACAAAACAATAGTAATATTAGTATTATACGAGTAAACTGTAATACTAATGTCAGTCGTTAATACTGGGCTCTATTTGGACCAAACTTGTCCGGATTATCCGGGTATCCGGTTTACCTTTGGTAACTGTTTCTGTACGTTCTCCCTTCCCATAAGCTTGTCCAACCAAAAATTTCAAGCATTTCTTCTTTTTCCATGTGTGTGCAACGTGCCAAACCAATTCAATTATTCAATTAATTGCTATGCAGTAGGTAGAAAACTTATTTAAAACGTAGAGGGATTTAGTTGTAGTCGGATTATTAAGTCAGTGAATTAAATCAATTACGATGAATTTTGACATGTATACAATAGTCATTACTCAGGAGTAAGGCTATGGTCTTGACAGCGTAGGTGGAGGCCCGTAGCTTCGTCGAAGTTTGCAGAGAGTGCATACAGATTCTATCAAAAACATAGGACTGTGTGAGTTTCCCCTCGCCGTAATTTGTCGGGGGTTGAGTCTGTAACAAGCTTAGAGTCAAATTTATGCGCTCCTCTAACCAGACGGAAACTTATGTTTCGCACAGTAGAATTACATCGCCCTTACAATACATAATGTCACTTCAGCACATTGTATGCTTGGAATATTTCGGTTACTGGTTATAAACATCTCTGACTTCCCCGTGGGAAACCACTACTAAGGTCAAAGTCCTACTGCTCAATAACCAACATTAGATCATATAAGGGAGACAGACGTATACAGAATTTGAATGAACGAACTTCCTGGAAAGTGCCTACGACGGAGGAGGTAATGGAGTGGATGGCGGCATTGAATTTGATGTAAAATGGGATCGGTTCTTGTTCGTTTCCAGTGGCAGGTTTTGTTGTGAGCAGTGTGGAACTTTCGGGTTCTGCCAGCAGAGAAAGTGAGTCCGTCATATGTAACTTAGGCGACATATGTTGTAATGGATATCTTGTATATGGAGGCAGTGGCGACAGATTGGTAGTGGCTGTGCTTTTGTCAGTACGTGTGAAGGCTGCGGGGGTTTGTGAACCTGTGCAAGGACTTAGGTGACTGGACTCCAGGTTTGGCCGCAGGAGTGGCTCGGCTGCGCATATGCATGCATGGATGTAGGTGCGTCATGAGAATGTCGTACCGTAATAGGCGAAATCTCACGCGGTGTTGTAATGAGATATATCTTGTGTTTCCGACCCATATCTTACCATTGATCATATTTAATTGACTAGGATATCGTGTCATGAGGCGAACACTTGGCTTGTGTTCCATACCGTGTTATATTTAGGGAGCTGCCAGTGATTCGCGTGCGGGGCAATACTTCGCTGCTGCTACACACGTCAGTTGGTCTCTGCATGTGTCAGTTGCTAATTTGTGTGCGTCCAACCCGCGCTAAATAACAGATTGGTATGGACTTCTTGTCGAAGATACTGCAACGAACACCTGCGAAGGTCAGTTTGTTTGTTACTGGCACTGTGATGGATTATGTCTGTGGAGTGTAAAGTGTTAGTGTGAGACGTTAATCTGAGCTAATCTATCTTTAGAAGTGTGTTATGACATCGGGCAACTAACATTAGCGTAATTGCGTAGCAAGCGATTTGTATCAGTTTAAACAGCGTTTAAGATGCCTGAAATTGGTGACTTGTTACTTTGAAGCACAGGAATTATTGGCATAATATCGTGTGTTCATCTTAACTTATTAATTAACAAAATGAATCACTTTGCAAGCCAGTGATCCGTTGATTTTGACGTTTCTAGAATTTATATATGGTTTAGTACGAATTAATTCTTGATTTTTAAAAGTAATTTCCCGTTAAAAGATTGAAACCTAACCATGAAGACTCCTTTTACCTACCTTACCGATTATTGATATATTAAAGCAGTGGTTCCCAACCTCAGGTCGCAACCCAAATGAGGGTCGCGGGGGGTCTGACATAGGGTCGTGAGAAGGTTTTATGGAGAACTCGATAATTATGAAAAAAAAATGTTTTATCTATTATATTAATTTATATCTAAATTCAAACGGATAGAGAAAATGTGAATATTGAATCTGTGTTTGTTAACTGTAAACGTACTGGAGCAGTCACAAAATTTTTGACAGTACTGTTCTGTTCATTTTACGTAACGTTCCGTATGTTCCATATTTCAAAAGTTAATATTCAGAAGCAAATGATTTGTCTAACCAGCACATGTGTGGGTTATTTAAATAAAGATCTGTTTCTTGCATGTTTTGTGTATTTAATATTGTCGCGAAAAAGTTGAATTTAACAAGTAACGTCACAAATTTAATAATACATTTTGTAGTAAGTTGCAATGTTACGCAGTTTTTGTAAAAAAAAAAAGACATTAGTATTAGTTCGTTTACAGTAAATGTCACTGACTATTGCCGTTTCCATGGTAGGGTCGTAGGTCACATGCCATTTGCTACTTTAGTTTGGAAACCGCTGTATTAAAGGGTTCAAACAATTGTGTGGTGGTTATGCAACGTTCTTTACACGAATTTAATGCAATGAATACACATTGGACAGGAATTTTCTTTTTTGTTTCATACTTATACGACATGCTTCACGCGAAGCTCATGTATAGCGTCGCAGTTTCGTCCAAAGTTGCCGTCAGAAATAAATAAGATAGGTTTTTTTTTGGTACGGCGTATATATTTCGAATGACTAGGACAAATGCGTTAGGGCAGTTGTCCTCAAAGTGTGCTCCGTGGATTCCAGGGGATCCCCGACCAGTTCCCAGGGGATCCGTGGATACAGTTCTATAATGGCTACTTTGAAGTTTACTTATTTTTTAAATTAAAGGAATAATGTTTTGTTAAAAATAATCGCGAAAATTCTTTAATTTGCAATGTGTTTATTTCGTCTGACCGTTTAGAATATCCAAGAAGCCCCCAGTACCTACATAGCGAGCGACAGTTATTTAAGGCCAAATCATGCAACGCATTGTTGCACGTGCTACTGGTATGTGTTCGTAGCTATCTAAAATCAGTTGTGAGATATAAATTTTTAATTTGGGGTATCCGTCATCCGAACACTATATTAACGTGAGCAAGGATGTGAGGATCCGTGGTTATTTTTCGAAGCCAAAAGGGGTCCGTCAGTAAAAACGTTTGGGAAACACTGCGTTAGGGTGTATGTGTATTGTAAAGTGCTTAATGTCTGTGGTGTTTGTTAGCTTTACAGCAGTAAAATTGTTGGACGAATTCTAAATCATGACTAACCCTGTGTTTAACCCTATAAAGACGAAGCGTATCTGTTTTATATAAGGACTCAGTGCGTACCGCGCTGTAAACACTCTCCACTTCGGTTATAAAAACCAGTCTCTTAATGTTTTATAAGGCAAAAGTTGCTGTTTGTTCTGAGATCCGTACAAAACACATAAACGCAATGTGGGCACCACGTAGAATTTTTTAATGTTAAACCTGGTGGTACGTAAAGTTACCGCTAGGCTTTAAAAGGTTAAAGAATGTGCTACAAACGATGCCACGAAAATTTTCTTCGGTGCCCTATTTTCAGAGCGTCACGTGGCTACCGAGTAGGAGAGTCGAAGGAGGGGAAAAAAGTTTGTGTCATTTGGTAATGGTTATCTCGCAATCGAGGACTGTACAGTAATACGATTTTATTCAATATGTACACCCGGTTGTTAACGTACGGTACCACGTATGAGCTGTCGATGTGTGTGCAGTAACCGTTTGACACCTGTCATGAAGTAGACTGTATGTGTTTACTTGCATATGGCATCAGATAATGTGGCGATATGTCACGTATAAGTACCGGGAGTTATACATTAGTGGCGCTGTTTGAGTGTAAAGATTGCCTGTACCCATCTTTCTGTCCGCATGTAAAGTGCAGAGATAAACGGAAATTGATATATTTATTGTCGCTATTAACATGTATCCACCAAAATGTACAGAATTCTTTAAATGAAGGCTGGGGTGCTTTTTCTTGCTACAGTGTTTACAAAATCTGAAGACGGTCGTGTAGATGAATATAATGTTGATAGGATAGTGTACGTACATTACATTGTGGCGCGTTCGCGTAAGCTTTGTTGCCATGGAAACACAACAGTACGTTCCATTTTATTGTTGTTAGAGTAGATGTAGCTGTCAACAATATAAAAGTGTTGAGTGCTGCAACAGAAATGAAACAGTGGGTACCATTTGGACTGTTGTGCTGCGAAATATTTCATAGTGCAGTCAGCAATAATAAGTGTTAAATATTATGATTGTAAGTGTCTGTGTTCTTGCCATAGTTAGTATTTTTTCTGTACTGTAATGTTGTCTGTGACGTGTCTGGCTGTACCATGTTTTTTTACATTATCTCATAAATGGCACGATTTTCGGAAAAAATTATTGAACATAAAATGTGTTTTTTTTCTCCACAGCTTTGGTGTGAAGCATTCTAAGAAGAATTGAGCGAGATTTTATCATAAATTTACTTAGGTCTTCATGTAAAGTACCCGTTATTCCTATAAGATTCTAATCAAACTTTAATTTTCTCGACATATTTTCGAAAAATCCTCAAAATTTCATAAAAATTCGTATAGTGGGAGTCGAGTTCGATACGGACGGACAGACAGACGTGACGAAGCTAGTAGTCGCTTTTCGCAATTTTGCGACCGCGCCTAATAAGATAAATATGTTCGTGGCAAGAAGTGCTGTTATCGAGCCGATATGAAATTGAAGTGTTACGTATACTTTACACACATCCGTACTCGAGAGGTATATTACCGTGAATAGTGAAATTCGCAAAGAAGGTCTTCTGGTCGTAATAAATAATGCGCCACTGTATGCAGGGTGTTTAATCCAGTGTATTAATGCGATTAATGAAATAAATCTGATGTTATCACGTATTCATGGAGTGTGGTTTCAGGAAGGTAGTGCGCTAAGCTGGCACCACAGGTAAACCTTTCAACAAGTGTTCATGTTAATGTGTTGCTGAGTGCTTCACTTCGAAGAAGGACTGATGGCAGTACGTGCTTGAAACCAATTTGTAAATGTTGTACGTTAATGGAGAATGCGTTGTGGAAAGGAATGGTGTGCTTGAAGTGTTATTTAACGACACTCTCATTTCGTTAGATTATATAGTGTCGGTGATGGATGCATAAGGATGGGGCGTTGATGGGATCTTGCTGATAGGCGGTAAGCCAAGTACGTGAAGGGAACCCTCTTCCATTGCCCCCCCTTTTTTTATCACACCTCACCTAGAATGGCCTGGGTTTGAAGCCGGATCTCTCCGTGGTGAGAGGTCAGCAACTAAACCAATCGATCGTGGCGTGGTCTGGCATCATGTGGTACAGTGGCACTTTAATTGTAAGATTATATATGCACGTAGTGAGGCACTTCATTTTAATTGAGATCTACGCTCTTCTGCGATATTACGCAGCGTTTAGTGGTAGTTACATACCGACGTTTCGGGACAACCTAGCGGTCCCATCTTCAAGGGTCGGACTTCCAGAGTCTTGAAGATGGGACTGATAGGTTGTCCCGAATCGTCGGTACAGAACTACCACTGAACGCTGCGTAATGTCGCAGAGGAGCGCATGTCTGATCGGCAACGCGGCGGAAGTCTGAAATCACACTTCGTTGTAATTGTTCGTGACGGATGGACGGGACATGCTCACAGTTTTGTAGTTTTTTTTACACGCACGTAGAAGGATTGTCGAAAATTATGTCGTTAATTTGTGAATTTAATTAGCGCGGGGCATGTTAGCGTAATGTTGATGTTGATTAGTTTTTTTTATTTCTGGAATGGTTAAGACGTTTCAGCTTTGTTCATTGTGGAATTGCTGAATTTGTAATATGCCTTGTCCAATTTCCTGCCGTTCATATCTCGTGTCATTTGTTCTCTGCCATGTTGTTTGCCATAGGACTCGAATTTTAGAATATAATTGAATGGTTTTGACCTCGCTAATATGACGTAAATTCATGCAGATCACTTTGTAATGACCTTGATCCAATATCCCTGTAGGAAGAACTGGTTTATGGACTGAACTATGGGATGGTTTCTTTGTGCAGAGTGGCGGAGGCGGCGACAGCAATCCAGCTACCACACCTGTGGCCGTCGGCAAATCCGACCACGAGGCTTACGTCCAGTTTGCTCGCGAATTTGTCGTCGAGCTAGTGGAGAGTGTGCCCAAGAAAAGGTAAGCGGTGCTTCGTCTTGCCAGTTCATGTGGCTAAGCTATTGCACTGGGGTAGCGGTTAACCTGAGTCCTCCTGTTATCTGACACCAGACTGAATGTTCACGGTAACATAACAGCGACAGTAGTAGGTGGAGCGCTGTTTAACGTCTCCCTTTTCTCATTGATTTATCACTGATTATTAAATGTATCTAAATGAAGTCGCGAATTGATGGTGCACCGTAAAACAACGCGTGTTGAAAGGCATTAATGTAATTTAGTACCTTCAGTTGGAACCGCCCTCCAAAAGTTTAATTTATAAACTGAGGAAGATGTGTGGGTTTTATGTGTTCTGGATGAGTGTTGATTATTTGAGTTTGAAAACTTAAAGACTTTTTTGAACTCCGGTAGTTTTGTAGAAGACTTTTGTTATTCATGCGAAGGACGCGTGCTGTGTATTAACCCTTCAAAGACGAAGCGTATCTGTTTTATATAATGACTCAGTGCGTACCGCGCTGTAAACACTCTCCACTTCGGTTATAAAAACCAGTCTCTTAATGTTTTATAAGGCAAAAGTTGCTGTTTGTTCTGAGATCCTTACAAAACACATAAACGCAATGTGGGCACCACGTAGAATTTTTTAATGTTAAACCTGGTCGTATGTAAAGTTACCACTAGGCTTTAAAAGGTTAAGGGAAAGACGTACAAGCCTATGAATTGTATGGTTGTATTCCCTCTTGGCCGGCGAAGTGTGTGGTGTTATCGGTGTGGCCTAGAGGCTGATAAATATGCCTGCCGAAACCAATATAAAAAGTTCAATGTGAACAAGTTATGATTTCTGTTTCCTGTGACGTTTCGGCTTAATCGTAGGTTTCGCGACCTTTTTTGTTTTTGTTTTTTGTTTTGTTTTTTTTTTTTTAAATTCTTACTTTGTTCTACAAGTCACATAGAGGCCCACTGTCTTTTAAATCAAACCAAGATCCTTTTGTATGTAACGTCTCTGTGATTCGGGGTTAAAATCTTAGTTTGGAGATCATCTGCCCTGACTCAGAGTTTGTATGCCTTTCCACAGTTACGCCATGAACATTTCGGGGTTAATACCGTCCGCTTCCTCCCACAGTTCGCCATCCTTTCATTCGGCGTTGTATAACATGAGCTGTTGAAATCGACGTTAAATTAAACCAAGGATTATATACGCACTGATGCTAGAAAGCTCTCTGTTATGAAAGGGCTTAGTTGACTGGAGGTTAGTGGCTCAGTCACTGATATGAAGGAAAGCGTGACTGATGTTGTTCAGTCTTCAGACTGTGCTTCTGTCGCTGTAACTGAATTTGTCCCTCCCCAGAAAAAGAGGCCAGTGGACATCGCCCCGAGTTTTTGTAGTGACAGGAAGTGGCCTGGTAAGTGCTGAATGGGTCCCCATCTCTGATATTCTTTTTAACCTTTTAAAGCCTAGCGGTAACTTTACGTACCACCAGATTTACCATTAAAAAATTCTACGTGGTGCCCACATTGCGTTTATGTGTTTTGTACGGGTCTCAGAACAAACAGCAACTTTTGCCTTATAAAACATTAAGAGATTGGTTTTTATAACCGAAGTGGAGAGTGTTTACAGCGCGGTACGGACTGAGTCCTTATATAAAACAGATACGCTTCGTCTTTAAAGGGTTAAACACGGTCCTGGCCGATTTGCTTCTTTCGCGTGGTCAGGCATGGGGATGTCTCGATGTGACGTTCTCACAGCGGTCCGACTGAAGATTCAAGGCTTCTGTCTTCTCAGTTTTTAAATAAGAATAATAAAAAAGAGAAACCACACCGTCGATCACAACTAATGATATTTATTATATATATATGGGAAATTTTTATACATATTTATACATATTTCAGCCGAAATGGGTTATTGTCAGGTAATACATATATTAGAAAGTAAGCAGAATCACTGCATTGTGAGTTGTTTGAATTGAAATGAGATCTCATTTTACATTCAACCATTTTATATTGAAGGGTAATAGGGTGTATATAGATATCAGTTATATTGCAGACGTTGTAGAAAGTAGATAAGAGAATTTTTCCTTTTGAGCAATACGTTGATTTTAAACTGTTGCAATCGAGGTAATGGCTGATCGTGGAAGAGTATGTAGGATGAGGCTCAGTTTTTATATGTTCTCCAACGGAGCTAAGTTGTGGTTTCTTTATCGTAGGCAATTTTTAGATAAGAGGTGTGGAATTCAGGTGAAATTCTGATTGGATGACGTTTATATTTTGCAGGAATTTGGGGTTATATATTAATTGTTGATTTTGTATGTTACCGTTTTTAAGTGAATAACCTGTATAGTTGAGAAATTTGTGTGTGAATTGAGGACTCTGGATGAAATGTGTAGTTGGGTGCTGAAGAAATGCCCATTTCGGCTGAAACATGTAATAAAATTTCCCATACATACATATATATGTATAATAAATATCATTAGTTGTGATCGACGGTGTCTTTAGGATGATGATGATGATTATTATTGTTATCATCATCATCATCTCCTTTATGCAGGGTACTCACACTTATATACCTGAAACAAACCATGTTTCTAGAGTATACAGTGTCGCAGCTATTCCGCGCGTACTGTTAATGGTGCATATAGCGCTGTCTGCAATATTAAACCCTTTTGAGCTTCTACATTAGCACTCTCCGCAGTGTGTGTGCTGTGCCCAGTATAGCTGTTTTCTGTAGTTCCTTGATATCGTGCTTTCCTGGTATGCTGCTCAAGTGTTTTCTGAATGATATTATTATTATTATTATTATTATTATTAGTAGTAGTAGTAGTAGTAGTAGTATTGGCATTAGTATTAGTGTTACCATCATAATCGTCGTCGTCACAACGGTATGGATCAAATCAAAATTTTTAAATAGCCATCGACGTTTCCAAGGATCGTGGTGCCTTCATCAAGGTCAAGGGTCAAGCCAGTTCAAGAAGTGAGTGCTTGACCCTAAATATGAAGGCACCTCTATCGTGTGAAACCTTGCCAGTTATATTCACCAGTCGATATGGCGTAACATCCCAGTAGATTTGAATTTTCAAGAGGAATGTTCTTGCCACAAATGTTCGTGAAGTGGCTCTTGATCCGAAAGACTGTTAGTAAATCCACGCCATACGGTCTCAACTGACAAGCTGGTACGTTACATCAGTTGGTTGAGGAATTGCGTGATTTTGGAATGCGAATCCAAACGACATCGTCGTAATTATGTTGTAGAAGCAACAGTAACATCGCTGTTCTTAACAATGGCTATATATATCACTTTCTTCACACACTTCTTTGGGGACTTTTTCCATTGTCACCACCGCAAATAAAGTATTTTAGTGTTTTAGTTGCGAAAAACAACCTTTCGGAATAAGCTTCTTCCTAAACGTTGTGGTTTTAGTGTTTTATCTGCGAAAAAACACAACCTTTCGGAATAAGCTTCTTCCTAAACGTTGTGGTTTTAGTGTTTTATTTGCGAAAAAACACAACCTTTCGGAATAAGCTTCTTCCTAAACGTTGTGGTTTTAGTGTTTTATTTGCGGTGGTGACAATGGAAATAGTCCTCGAAGTGTTTGAAGAAAGAAGCAACAGTGTTCGTAACAGTCAGAATTGTTCGGTCAGCTGCAACGCCGAGTTTGGTGACAAGCCTCGGGATGTTGTTACTTCGCACCGGCATCTTTTTAATCTGCATCATGGTCTATTAACTGCGAGTGCTGGAAGTGGCGGTCCTGTGGTTATTGGAGTGAATCACTGCCCAACATTCTAAATAAATTAACTACCTGAAGACAGACACCTTATTGACACAGATACTTCTGCGTTCTGGTTGTAAGGTATCTGTTATTCCGACTACTTTTCCTCCCAAACAGGATTTTAAGAACGTGCCACTGAGTCTTAGTAACTTGTCATTGATAATTATCCTTTAACCTCCAATTCGGCTTTCCTTACCCTGTGTTTATTAAACAAAATAGACAGTGCACGTGTGACGTAACAAAGGCGCGTTCTCGTAACCGTTGTTGCCGAGGAAAAACAAGGCGTAGTAAATATTATGCGTGCGTCTGTATTCTTGCCTTAGATACTGGGCATGCAAATCGCATCTTTTCTGTGCCGTATTATATTGTCATCTGTGGTGTGTCTGGCTCTGTCATATTTTTCCACATTATCTCATAAACGGCATGATTTTCGGAGGAAAGTTATTGAATATAAAATGTGTGTTTTTGATTCTGTCTACAACGTTTATGCGAAACATTTCTTATTTTAAGAAGAAGACAGCGAGATATTATGTATGTACGTAGGTCTTAATGCAAAGTAACCGTTATTCTTGTCAGATTTTAATCAAACTTGAATTTTCTCGACAGATTTAAGGAAGAGGGCTCAAATATCAAATTTCATGAAAATCCGCCCTGTGGGAGCCGAGTTGTTCCACGCGAACGGACGGACAGACATGACGAAGCTAATAGGCGCTTTTCGCAGTTCTTCGAACTCGCCTTACAAGCCCTTAAACGGCATTAGGACGGTATCAGATGTCGACCACTTCGTCAAAAATGACAGTAATGCAACTTAGTGAATCAGCAAAACTCACAGAAACCGCGTAATTGGTTAACAACGAAAAGTGCTTCCTCTTACGAGTGCAGTTGATGGAACATCAGACCGTGTTAGTGGCATCGGGGCAAAGAATGTTATATTGGCAGGAACAGTGCATTGAATGATTATGATGTTATAGAACATTGGACAAGCTTGCGTACACAGATGGCTTGGGTGACCTTCAGAGTCTGCCCCTTCAACTGAGTTTCATGGAACTTGGTCAGTCATTAACCCTTTAAAGACGAAACTTATCTGTTTTATATAAGGACTCAGTGAGTACCGCGCTGTAAACACTCTCCACTTCGGCTATAAAAACCAATCCCTTAATGTTTTATAAGGCAAAAGTTGCTGTTTGTTCTGAGATCCGTACAAAACACATAAACGCAATGTGGGCATCACATAGAATTTTTTAATGTTAAACCTGGTGGTATGTAAAGTTACCGCTAGGCTTTAAAAGGTTAAATACTGGGGACAGATAACATACTACGACATATAAGATTGTGAATCCTTCTGGGAACAAACCAAAAACACTGCACTTTTCACGTTTCTAGGAAACAACTTGGAAGTAGTAATGGTTGTGTTAAAGTCCTGACATCCTTGACATGTTGACACGTATTGTTGTCATTGTTCCCCAGCATTTTAGGTTGAATTGTATCTGATTTAAACTGAAATCAGGTAGCATGCAACAAACGAGACGGTCGAATGTCGCACAAGGAGGTCGAATTCGTAAAGTTACGTGACCCGTTTCCGTTGTATGTGTACTGGATGAAGAAAAAGTGTTCAAAATTGCATGAATTTAGCACAGAAGTGATCCATTCTGTCCCATCCCATCTGCCACGTTCCCAGAGACCTCTCTGGGCCTGAATAGGTCGCATTAAAACAGTGTCACTTGCTGGATATAAAACTGTCGTTTGTAAAAGGGTTGTTGAAGTGTGTGATTTGCAAATGCCTGATTCAATGTCGTGCTTTGAAACCTTTGTGAAGGAAATTATATGATGTTGAAGCGTGTTGATTACAAAGAACTGATTTCTTGTTGTGTTTTTTTGTTTAATGGTGTAAAAGCAAACTAGCGTGTTTAACTTGTCCTGTGGTCGTGTAACGTACGTGTGACGAAAACATGCAATAGGAGACCGACGTTACACTGCATGACGTAAGTCTGATGCATAAGAATTGTTTTGGGTAATCTTAATGATGATACTTATTAAGCCGAAACATGTAGCACGTACACTTTAGACAGTAAAAAGATGTGTCTAATAAAGCAGTTGTGATTGACGGATATTTACCGTATTTGTTCCGAATATTTGTTCTCTTGAGAAGTACATGTACATGCAAAGAAGTGGAATATACAAGTATATAGGGTGTTTCCCCCCCACCCCCTGCTTGAACGATAAGCGCCGGCGCAGCGCTCCGCCCGACGCTCTGCCAGTGTTGTGTCGTACGCT